>JAMXBD010000490.1:600000-909061 GCA_024138025.1 Combretum micranthum | reverse complement strand
TCTTGAGATGGCTTGAGATTCTTGTAGTAGTGTTTTCATGTCCCTTGCTCATGCTCATTGGGATTTAGATGAGAAAACACACAAAATACTCTTGCCATAACAAGATTTAGGATGAACAAAGCCTAAATATACATACCAAAGAGGTCTTGAAGGAGGAAAGAAGAAGAAACAAAGTTGAAAGTGAGGATGGGGAGGGAAGAACTCACGGCACAAAGGGAAAAAAGAGAGAGTTTTTCTCTTTTTCAAAAGTTAAAATGGAAGAAATGAAGAGAGAGAGAGAACATTTAGTATATATACTAAGGAATTAGGGTTTAGTTAATAAAAGAAGTAAAATAATCAATGAGAGGGAAAAGAGGGAGGGGCGCCGGCCACTCTTGTGGTGTGTGTGTGTGTTTAAAATTTGATTTTTTGTAATTTAGTAAATGAAAATGTAATAAATGTAATAATTATTTAAGAGACAAATTTCTTGGAAAAGAAAATTGAAATGAGTAGTTGTAAGGATGTAAGAATAGGGTATGGGTAGTGTGTAGTGTAGGTTGTACTTGTGAATAGTAGACAAGACATCTACTTTACCGGTTGTTCCGAAAACACGGGAAAAGCTATAACTGTAATTTATAGCTCGGAAAATTATGAAATTGATATTTTTGGAATCCTTATAAAATTACGGTTCTAATGAATATTCCGGAATATTTTTCTGAATCCGTGGCCCGGGGCACGCTTTTCCGTAATTGGGCTCGGGAAGGCCCGGAATTGAAAAATTCCCGAATTTAAAACTTTCAAAGGTTTGAAATGTACTTTGGAACAACAATTCAAATTCATTTACTCCATAATATTTATTTTACTATGAAACCGAAGGAAAGCCGGATTTAGGGTTCCTAGGCCATTCACTAAACTCAATCTGATCGGATTAGGGTTTCGTTTCCAACTCCTGGGGTTTTCTAGCTACTGAGAATTTCCGGGGTTTACAACCTCCCCACCTTAAATAAAGTTTTGTCCTCAAAACGGAACTGACGTACCTTGTCCTTCAAATATCTCGGGGTACTTTCTCGGATTTCATCCTCCGCTTCCCAGGTTGCTTCTTCAAAGGCATGATTCCTCCATAATACTTTCACGTAGTGAATGTCTTTGTTCGTAGCCTTTGAGTTTTCTTATCCAATATCTTTACTGGGTGTTCTTCATATGTCAGGTTTTCCTCAACTGGATTGGCTCCAATTCCAGAATCCTCTCTGGGTCGGCCACATATCTCCTCAAGACTGACACATGAAACACATTGTGAATCCCGGACAAATTAGGTGGTAGGGCTAGCCGATACGCCAGGTCTCCGACTCTTTCTAAATCTCAAAAGGTCCAATGTATCTCGGGCTTAATTTCCCTTGTGTACGCATCCTCTTGATACTTTTGATCGGGTTTATCTTCAGGTACACATGATCACCCACTTTAAATTCAAGCTCTCGTCTTTTCAAGTCTGCCCAGCTCTTTTGTCGATCCTGGGCTTCCTTCATCTTCCGCTGAATCAACCTCACTTTATCGCGGCTTCCTGTACCAATTCCGGCCCAATTGCTACCTTTTCCACCTCATCCCAAAACAAAGGGGACCTACACGCCGTCCATATAAGCTTCATACGGGGCATCTGGATAGTGGAGTGATAGCTGTTATTATAGGCAAACTCGATTAGGTGAACATGATTATCCCAATTCCCTTTGAATTCCAGGGCACATGCCCTTAACATGTCTTCAAGAGTTTGGATCGTCCGCTCAGACTGTCCGTCGGTCTGGGGATGGTAAGCCGTACTGAAATGCAATTTAGTACCCAAGCTCTTCTGCAAGCTGTCCAAAACTTGGACACAAATCTCGGGTCTCTATCGAGATGATCCCTGCAGGTATGCCATGTAATCTTACGATCTCTCTGATATAAATCTTGGCTAACTTTCCATTGAATAGGTCATATTTATGGGTAGGAAATGCGCCGACTTAGTTAACCGATCCACTATTACCCATATTGCATCACACCCGATGGAGTCTTGGGAAAGCCACAAACAAAATCCATGGATATTTGATCCCACTTCCATTCAGGAATAGGTAAGGGCTTTAGCATTCCGCCCGGTCTCTGGTGTTCTACCTTCACCTGTTGGCATACTGCGCACTTCATTACATAATCTGCCACATCTCGCTTCATCCCATTCCACCAATAGCAACTTTTCAAATCTGGTACATTTTGGTGCCTCCCGGATGCATGGTATACCCGGAGTTATGTGCCTCACCATTATCTCCTTCTTCAACTCCTCATCCTCTGGTACGCACACCTTCCGTTCATCCGGATCACGTCTTCCTCATCCACGGCAAAGTCAAGGTACTTTCCCGCTTGGGTTTCCCTTTTTATCTTTGTATCACTTCGTCATACCTTTGTGCTTCTTTGATTCTTTCCACGAGGGTTGGTTCCAGCACCAAGTTAGATATCTCCAGCTCAGCACTTGATCAGAACTCGATCCTTAACTTCTCAAATTCCTTAATCAACTCCTTCTGGCTTGTAATCAAAGCGGCTACCTCCCGTGATTCTTCCGACTTAGGGCGTCCGCGACTGCATTACTCTTCCTGGACAGTAATTTACCCAGGTCATAATCTTTTATAATTCCAGCCACCTCCTTTGCCGCATGTTCAACTCCTTCTGTGTGAACAGGTATTTAAGGCTTTTATGATCTGTGTATATCTCACACCGTTGTCCATACAGATAATGTCGCCATAACTTCAAGGCAAAGACAACTGCAGCTAGCTCCAAGTCATGCGTAGGGTAGTTCTGCTCATGCGGTCTCAATTGCCGAGAAGCATACGCAATGACCTTCCGTTCTTGCATCAAGACGCATCCAAGACCATTTCTCGAAGCATCACTATGTACCGTGTAAGACTTTTCCGGATCTGGTAAAACCAAAATCGGTGCCGAGACCAGTCGTCGCTTTAGTTCCTGGAAACTTTGTTCTCTCTTGTCTGTCCAAATGAATTTTTCGTTCTTTTGAGTCAATTGAGTCAACGGCTTAGCTATCTTTGAAAAATCCTTCACAAATTTGCGATAGTAGCCAGCCAATCCCAAGAAACTCCTCACTTCAGTAACGGTTTGTGGTGGCTTCCAATCCACTATTGCCTTGATCTTTTCGGGATCAACTGATATCCCATCACCCGTTACCACATGTCCGAGGAAGGATATCCTGTCTAACCAAAAGTCACACTTGGACAGCTTGGCGTACAGCTTGTTATCTCGTAAGGTTTGCAATGCCAAACGGAGATGCTCCTCATGTTGCTCCTGGTCTTTGAATATATGAGGATGTCGTCTATAAAGACTATCACACATTTATCCAAAAGCGGCTTATAGACTCTATTCATTAAGTCCATAAATGCAGCCGGTGCATTAGTCAGTCCAAATGACATTACCAAAAACTCGTAGTGCCCATAACGAGTACGAAAAGCTGTCTTAGGCACATCCTCAGGCTTAATCCTTAGCTGATGATACCCCGAACGTAAGTCAATACGTGAGAACACACAAGCTCCTTGTAGCTGGTCAAATAAATCGTCGATTCTTGGTAAGGGATATCGATTTTTGACAGTCACCTTATTCAATTCCCGGTAGTCGATACACAACCTCATCGATCCGTCCTTCTTCTTCACAAAAAGACGGGTGCGCCCCATGGCGACACATTGGTCTTATAAATTTCTGGTCCAGAAGTTCTTGTAACTGCGTCTTTAGCTCCTTCAACTCAGCCGGTGCCATCCGGTATGGCGCTTTAGATATTGGTTCGGTGTTTGGAGCCAACACAATCTCAAAGTCGATTTCTCTTCTTGGCGGTAATCCCGGCAAAATTTCTGGGAACACATCCAAGTATTCATTCACCACTGGAATATTCTTTTCCTCACGGTTTTCCCCTTCATCCAAGACCCTCAATCGGTATCATTTCCTCATCCTCCATCATCAACTCGAACGAGCTTAGATCAATCCTTCTTGGGACTAAGGCCTCTCCCATAAATTCTACTTTTTCTCCCGATTGATCATAAAAACATACAGTCCTCTTTTGGCAATCCACTATTGCCTTTACTTTACTTAACCAATTCATCCCGAGGATAACTTCGTATTTATTCATTTCCAGCACAATTAGATCACTTTTGGAGTGGTGACCATGGATTTCCAATGGACAGTCTTTTATAGATCTCGGGTGACACCACACTCCCCGTGGGGGTCTTAATCCTCAAGCTAACCATGGTTGTGGCTATGGGCAATCCGAGTCGGTTGCCAAACTATAGGTGATGAACGAGTGGGTCGCTCCCGTGTCAAACAAGGCATAGGCTTCCACGCTATTTACTTGTATGTGTCCTGTACCAGGCCACCATCAATACTCTCGCTTTGATCCAAGCTGTAACTCTACGTCCTCATCTTCGTCTTCTTCCACCATCCATTGGCCTTCCAAATTATACAGCCTCATCCCGTGCATCGCGGAAGCTGCTCGACTTCCGCTCTTGTTACCAGACCTCAAGGGGTTGGTATTGCTCGAGGCTCCGAAGGGTCGGGTGGCCACACTCTTTCGCTGTGAACACTCGGAAGCTAAGTGCCCTTTCTCTTTGCAAATAAAGCAAGTTACTGCCAGCTTCTTTGGGCATGTAAAAACCATGTGGCCAGCATCGCCACAAAAATAGCACTTGTTCCTCAACTGCGGGCATTGCCTAGGTGCATGTGTCCCCTTACATTTCCAACATGTGACATTGATCTTGAACTGGTCGGCTTGCTGCTAGACTCCTCTTTAAACCCTTGGTACGGCCTATACCGTTTACCTTTGAACCCTGAGCTCGAGGCATCAAACGGCCTCTTCCCGAATACTCTCTTTTCGGGCTCCTGATACTTCCTTTTTCTAGCCCCTTCAATGACCGAGCCTTTTCTACCATCTCGGGATAGGTTCTTACTCCGAACTCTTCTAGCTTGATCGTAGTTCCTCGTCCAAGCCTCCAGAAATACCTGCTTCTTTAATTCCTCACTATCCCTGAAAGATTCAGGGGCATACTGCAGCAGGTGAACAAATTCAGTTTCATATTGCTCTACCGTTCTCCCTTTCTGCTTTACATGAAGGAAGTCCGCACTATACTTCACCCTCAAGCTAGAGGGAAATAATTATTCAAGAATTCCCGGCGGAAGGTTTCCCAGGTGGCCGGGGATGTCAAATTCCTTCTCTTGGAGTCCCACCAGACTCGAGCATTGTATCTTAACATATACGTCCCATACTCTAGCTGCAAGTAAGGTGGAATCTCGTATGCAGCAAAAGAACGTTCCACTTGGGCCAGCCAATCCTCAGCTTCATCCGGCTTACCGAATGCCCCATCAAAGTACCTGTTGCTCTTAATGAAGTCCGGTAAAGAGCTTCGGTGGGGTCTCCTGTATGGCGGGGGTGGCGGTAACCGCACATTATAGGAGTGCTCCTCTTGTGGAGCAGGTGCCTCCGCAGTCATTTCCCGATGATCTGCGGGCGGCGGATGTGGTGCTGAATCCCGAGCACTCTGACTTGGGTGTGGGTTCTGTACTGGATTTTGATTCTGAATGAAGGTGTTAAGAAGATTGGCAATTGCCCAATCGCATTTAGTACATCGCCCTGTTGGTTTTGGGGTGCTACTCCTTGGGGGTCAGGTTGTTGTATAGCCGGTTGATCGGCTTCATTAGGATTAGACCCTTGTCCTTGGTTCCGAGTTCGTCGGTTACGTCTGTTTACACAATGTTTAATGGAGTTTTAGCACATTTAGGGTTTTTGTTTCAAAGGAATAAGATTAATAACAAGCTCAGAAGTTGCAAAATCTGAAATTTAAACTCAGAAGGAAAAGGTACATAACTCCATAAAGTCATAAGATGAGTCAAAATATCAATCCATAAAAAAAATAAGGAATAATTAAAGAACCACAAGGAAATAAAGAATCCACACACATGTAACTAATTGATATTTCACACAATAATGCGAATGAGTGGATGCTTATGCAATCTATATGCATTAATGTTCTCTTATGTATCAAGACTAGAATGCGTGCTTTTCACAATCCCATTTCTTTAAAACAAAAGTGATCCTTTTCATTTCTTTAGCGAGCCATACAATATTACATCAACTTTTAGTTCCCAAAATTTGGCTAGCTAAGCTTCCTTCCTATTCTAATCAATTTCCCTATTCCCGAAAACATGACAAAATACAGGGAAAAAGAACAAAAAAACACTAACTATCCTGAAATCCTAAGGCAATTTGGCATCCCGCATTGCCTACTACAAAAATAAGAAAATCAGGATTCCGCTTGGACTTTATGGGTTAGCTAACATCCCGGTCTCTAATCATCACTAGAGCTGTCGGGGGTCGGGCTAGGAAGTCGTCTCCTGCTGGTAGAACCACCATCGTCCTGTCGGACGAACAAGCTAAGATACTCCCTGGTGGTCATCCTCCGCTTCCTAGCGGGTCGAACTAGAGGCTCCTGATCCTCACTTTCTTCTTCCTCTTCTTCTTCTTCAGTCCCTTGCCCCTCATGCGGGCTTACTTCTTCCTCCTCACCTCTTATCTCGGGCTCACCTAGGCGGTTCACCTCTACTTCAGGTTCTCTCACAGGCTCATCTGCCACATTCTCTGTCTCCATAGGCACTGGGGCCTCGGGTTCTACTACTGCTAGGTCAAGCACAGGTGGGTTCTCACCCTCCACATACACATCTCTCCATAGCCTGGAATCTACCTCGGGTTCTACCCTCCCACTCTCTGGTATCTCCAACATCCGGTTAAAATCCCATATAATTTGATCGGGTTCTGGGTTTACCTGCACTTCTGGTTCAACAGGCGGGGTAGGGGTCCTAGGCACCTCGTTTTGTTCCCAGTTCGGATCCTCCTCGGGATCCTCCTCCTCCTCCTCTTCTTCTTCCTCTTCAATCACAGGTGCTCCATTCAGCTGCATACCTATATCCATAGCTGGAGGTGGAGCTATTACACGGGGGGGGGAGGATGTCCAATAGATTGCATGCCAGGTGATATGATTCCATGCATCAGCTATGTTCCAGTCATGGTGATCAAATAAGTTATCATGAGCATAAACATATAAGGGCCCTATGGGGATCCATACCCTAAAATCTGGAGGGGTTCGGTTTCCTCCACTTTTCAAGATAAACGTGGCTTCTCTCGTCATGGGCTCACGCCCGTAATCAACCATGATCCTCTCTAAGTATAGATTGTCTCTAACTTCGTCCAGCTCCTTCTTCCCATAGGATCATAACTCAATTGATCCACTACTGAAGCCCATCTGGTATATCTCAGCCCATCCTTCCATAACCTGTACATTTCCCCTAGGGTCCGGGGATGTCGGGCTAAGGCAAAATCTTCACACAGTTCCTTAGCCTCAGTCTATATTCTACCATGTTTCATCATTTCTTTTGTAAAATTCCTTGCCCTTTCCCTAGTCTCACCCAGAGAGACCTACATCAAACAATACTACTAATTAGACTCAGCAAGAAAACGTTTTTAACTCCATTTAACCTAGTAGTTAGATTTCTAGGTCCGTTTATTTTAATTCTATTGTCTTGTTTTATAACCTAGTGCTCTGATACCAACTTAAACTGTCACGCCCCGTAGGGTATCCTAAACGTAACAGCCCGCCACATACTAAGTAAGACTCTCGAGTTCCCTACCGGGGCCTTCGGAAGTCTTAAGTAGATGTAAAGCGTTCCTTTACGACAATAGAATACTTCAACAAATGGAGTTAAACAGTTTAAAAGGCATCATTAGCCATAGATAATAAATCAAAACGCATAAATTTTAAGGTTTACAAAATCTAAGGGGCATTCCCCCGCAAAAGAATAACAGTCTATTACAGTCATCCAGAGTCCTTAGTTTCCAATGGAAGTCTATACAAAAGAAATGAATCAAACTTCTATGGGAAACTCCTATCTCCGGTACCTGCGCTGTGGCTTGTCTTGGCCTAAGCCATATAAACTCATGCTGCAAAAGATAAACACTATCGGGGCGTAAGCTAACTAGCTTAGTGAGTAATACTTCCATAACGCAATTAATACAATCATTCAAGCAAGTGATTATTCAAGCAAGTGTATGCACCATACAAATGAAATCAACAAACATATGACCAACCGGAAATCATATGTGGATGGACTTGCGCCCTCCATCCCGGGTTAGCAGATTAACGAATCCTGCGGTACGACGCCGTTTAAGCTCACGGTCAACTGATTAAAAGCTCGTTTTATGGATCACGATTAACCTCACATTCGTTTTATGGATCACGATTAACCTCACATTCGTTTTATGGGTCACGAAAAACCAACCAATGCAAATGCTCCAACCCCATTGTGACATGAATGAACTCAGTTTATAGTCGGAGTCGAATAGTCATTAATTCGATTCTTTTAAGTGACCAACAAGTATACGCAGACATTCATCATATGATTCTAATAAAAAGTCAATATCTTAACCCGGTTTCGATATGCCTTAAGCTCCATTTCACATATCAACAATTCACAACATAAATAATTCCCACATACCCCATCATGCTTGTACAATTCCTTTTATCTTTGCCTACATCACTAGTGCCACTACATTACATTCACAAGCATTAATTGAGAGTGGAAGTAACTCACTCGGCCATGGTCACCAAACTCCTTAATAATAATAATCGGGGTAGAGTCGTCCTGCTCGGAATCACCTACCAATCAAGAATAATCCCTATGAGATTCTCACCATGTAATTAAATCAAACTATACATCTAGACTAGTTGAATTCGGATTTCTCGCTATTTTGGAAGTTCCGACTTAAAACGGCCATAACTTGGTCATTTTAACTCGGAATTTCGCAAACTTTATATCGATCTTCATCTACTTCGAAAGATCTATCTAATTCAAGTATTAAATCCAAGTTTTGAAAATAATAGGGTCACGGAACAGTGGGATCAGTTCTGTCCGCAATTGATCCTTTGAAAATGTGCTTTGCTTTTGATAAGAAATGTTCCTAGTTAGTGATTCATGCATGAATGATTTAGGAATGAACTACTAATGTGTATGCATGTAATGAACTCAATATGTGCATGGTCATGATGATTTTTGTAGTAATAAACTTTAGGAACTCCTAAGTGTTGGGGAAAGTTTCATAAAGGCTAATTCTAAGAAGTTATTTTCCCACATTATACTCCTTAGGGTTTCTTTGGTTTTTAATCTTGTAATCTACTTATTATTTAACTAAAAATAGGTTCTCAAAGTCTATAATAGTCATGGCCTCCATTCATGCACAAAAATTCACATTTTTCATTTGGTAAACATGTTTTCAATAAGCTATTTGTAAAAATCCGAATTTTCCAAATTTTCTTTTCTTACATTTTTCTTAAGGGAAATCTAGTCTAATGCATTAAAAATTGGGCTTCAATGTATACATTATCTAAGGACTCATTTAGCTTATAAAATATCCATTTTAGACTTAAATACTAAGTGTTTATTAGGCATTCACAAAGTTACGAATTTGACTACACATTTAAAGTCAACATTTTTCATTCTAACTTCACCTCTTGTTTTCCTATTTTTATTATGCCTAAACTCATCTAAACTCATGAAAATAATTCCTTCAATATGTCTATTACACATACCCTTCATTTTTCTTATGAAATATAAGTTTAAAATGATTTTGGAGGTCTTTAGGTAGGGTTTCCATTTCATCCGAATTTTCAACTTTTCATATTAACAAAGTCCTTCCTTTTTCAATGTTTTGCCTTCTATATGAATATTACCATCTAACTTCTCTATACATAAATAAGATTACATTTTATGGTCATCAATGCATGAAAATGAAAATAACTCTATGATCATACATGTAAATGACAATGTGGGTATCTAAACTTTAGATCTACTAAGTATGATGCATAAATCATGGATCTCATGGCATGAATGACAATATATATGCAAGATCACTACTTTACATGCATGAACAAGTTGTATTCTAACATAAGCTCATCTAAACACTAGATCCACTTCTTGAGATGGCTTGAGATTCTTGTAGTAGTGTTTTCATGTCCCTTGCTCATGCTCATTGGGATTTAGATGAGAAAACACACAAAATACTCTTGCCATAACAAGATTTAGGATGAACAAAGCCTAAATACATACCAAAGAGGTCTTGAAGGAGGAAAGAAGAAGAAACAAAGTTGAAAAGTGAGGATGGGGAGGGGAAGAAACTCACGGCACAAAGGAAAAAAAAGAGAGAGTTTTTCTCTTTTTCAAAAGTTAAAATGTGAAGAAATGAGGAGAGAGAAAGAACATTTAGTATATATACTAAGGAAATTAGGGTTTAGTTAATTAAAAAGAAGTGAAAATAGCTCAATGGAGAGGGGAGAGAGGAGGGCGCCGGCCACATCCTTGTGGATGTGTGTGTGTGTTTTAAAATTTGTTTTTGTAATTTAGTAAATGAAAATGTAATAAATGTATTAATTATTTAGGAGACAAATTTTCTTGGAAAAGAAAATTGAAATGAGTAGTTGTAAGGATGTAAGAATAGGGTATGGGTAGTGTGTAGTGTAGGTTGTACTTGTGAATAGTAGACAAGACATCTACTTTACCGGTTGTTCCGAAAACACGGGAAAAGCTATAACTGTAATCTTTATAGCTCGGAAAATTATGAAATTGATATCTTTGGAATCTTATAAAATTACGGTTCTAATGAATATTCCGGAATATTTTTCTGAATCCGTGGCCCGGGGCACGCTTTTCGTAATTGGGCTCGGGAAGGCCCGGAATTGAAAAATTCCCGAACTTAGAACTTTAAAAGGTTTGAAATGTACTTTGGAACAATAATTCAAATTCATTTACTTCATAATATTTATTTTACTATGAAACCGAAGGAAAGCCGGATTTAGGGTTCCTAGGCTCCATTCACTAAACTTAATCTGATCGGATTAGGGTTTCGTTCCAACTCCTGGGGTTTTCTAGCTACTGAGGATTTCTGGGGTTTACAGTGGTTCATAAGTCATGCAACCCTAGTCCCCTTCATTAAAGACCCGCTGCCTCCCAAATACACCTTTTGTCCCACCATAGGTATACTTGACAATGATATGTGACTTACTACGTGATATGCATGTACAATTTATTCATATAATCATGGTATATTAATTAGATAATTTAAAAGCGATCATACCGATTTCAGACACTCCAAATCTATACTAGCTCATACAAAGTTTATAGCAACAAATCTTGCATCGATATACTTTATCGTTCATTCATGCAAGTTTAAATCACCATTCAACCACAATTTTTATCTTTTCCTAAGTCTAATCCCACTACTACTACAAGCACATCCAAGAACATAATTAATTGAGAAATGAACTCATTTGTCCATGTAGTAGTGAAAATCCACTAGTCGTAATAGTCCTCGGAAGTAGTAACCCGTCCTCCAATTCACCTAAGTATAAGGAATACCCTCAATGAGTATCCTTATGAAGTTCTATTAAACTTAATAATTTTATTTACTAAGTTCGTCAATTTCCGCCTAAATTGAATCCTTAACTTAAAAAGGTCATATCTAACTCATTTTAACTCGGAATTAAGCTTATAATATACCGATTTATACCTACTTCGAAAGAGCTATCTATTTCTAAAGTTAATTCAAACATTTAAGGTCATTTAAGGGTCGGAAACGTACTGTACAGTAGGGTTGCGAAAATTCAAGATTTGAGCCTTTGTGAAAATTTTGCTATATCTACTCTATTGACTACTTAGACCAACATATTTTAGTCTTAAACTTGCAAGGAGATTCTCAAAACAAATTAAGAGATTTCACACTTATCTAATTCCCAAACATAAAGTTCAAATGAAACTTCTAAGAATCCATTTTTATAAAACCGAAATTTACAAGTTGAAACTCATTGTCTTGTTTTGAGTAATCCTTTTACTAAAACTTACTTAGTTCAATGAAAATAATTTTCCTATATTATATATCATTAAAGCATTCCATTTTCATTATAAAACACTTTTTTTGAGATCTAAAAGAAGGTTTTAAAAATTGGTCTCCCCATAATTACGAATTTCCTCTATGAAGTTTACAATGAAGACAAGACCTAAATTTTGTCTTTTACAAAACACTTGATTTAAGCAATACCTTTTAGGAAAACTCATTTAAACTTATGAAAATTCATTCCTTAAGATATCTATACCAAGAGCTCTTTATATTTTTGTCTAAATCTTCATTTTAAAGTTGAATGATGGGTTCCAAAAATGGGTCTTGGTCTAGATCCGAATTTCATAAATTTATTTTGAACATATTTCTTGAGAAAATTCATCAAAACTCATGAAAAACAACCCATTACATATTATATCTCAAGAACCCTTCATTTCTTGAATAAAATCTTCATTTTTGAGTTAGCAAACATGTTTTTATTTTAGATCTTTGTCTTGATCCGAAAATACAATTTTTGTTTTTGAAAATAAACTTTGAAAATCAACTTTGATTCTTGTAAGATGAAGTCTTGATGATTATATCCATCAAACCTTCATTTTCTTAACAAAATCTTCCATTTTAAGACTTGAAAGGGGGGTTTTTAAAATAGTGCATTGACAAGTTACGAATTTTATTTTTGCATTCAAACTCAAATCTAAGATCTACTCAATATCCAACCATGAGAACATAAGACAAACTTGGTAGTAGGCCTTAAACTTCTAGATCTACACATAAACATAACTAAAGCTTGGTAAAACTCTAGATCTACAAGCTATCACGAAAACAAGAAGATAAATAAGCCTTCAATATAACAAAAATACTAAGAACAAAAGAGATCATCATCTAGAGGAGTGTTTCAACTCTTGGCATCATCATCCATAGCATTTTAAGCTTGTGGAATGTCCTTTGATGCATGAAACATCCATAATATCATCCTATAACATTATGAGAGCTAAAAGAGGATGATTACCTTAAATATTTGCAAGAAATATATGTGGAAGCAAGGAAATAAAATGGGGGCAGCTTGTTCTCATGAAGACAAGGCAAGGAAGAAGAGAAAAGAGAGGGAAAAAGAGAGAGGAAAAAAATATAGGGTTTACAAATGTGAAAGAGGGAAGGAATGAGATGTTTACATAGAGTTAAAAGTGTGTTAAATAATTTAAAAAAAAATAAAACAGCAGCTGCATGGAGGGAGGGGGCTGGCGTGATTTCTAGGTGTGTAGGAGTGTGTGTGGTTTGATTTCCAATTTGTATTTTGAAAATGTAACTAGTTGCTTCCATTTCTAACTAAAATAGACTTTAAAATATCAAATAAATAATTAAAAATAATGAAAAGTGGCTAATTTTATGGGAATGGTCAGCTGCCATTTTTGGGGAAAAGAAGTGTAAGAAAAAGCAAAAGAAGACATAATAATGTGTAGTAATGATAATAGATGTGTACTTAAGATATGGGTTGATAAAATGGCTTTTTGAATAAGAAAATATATAAAATAAATTAAGAAAAATATTTTCATTTAAGTGGCAGAATTTTTATGAATTAAATAAAATAATCAATTAAATTATTTTTAGAAATTTTACAATTTAGTTACCGGTAAGAGTAAAATAAGCCTAAATGAGCTATAACTGATATTTTTAAAATCCGAAAAATTCTAAACTTGATATTTTGAAATCCTTATAAAAATACGAGTCTAAAAATACTAAAGATATATTTTTAATTTTCCGATCCCGGGACACGCTTTCCAAAGCAGTATCCAAACGGGTTCGAAATAAGCTGAAAATAAACCAATCTAAGATTTTTAATAAATCAAATATTATTACGGACTATTCTAAACACTTTAATTATTTTTCGACTCCTCGATTTACGAACTCGAGTTTTTAGGATCTAAACTGTAGGGTTTTACTCAAGATCCGTTGACCTAAGGTCTTCAATTGACTTTCCGGGTTAAGGTTAAGGCTTAGAAAACAGGGGTTTATAACCTACCCACCTTAAAGAAAGTTTTGCCTGCAAAACTTGAAAGGCGTACCCGATTCCTCAAACAAACTAGGGTACTTCTACCGCATTTCACTTTCTGCCTCCCAAGTTGCTTCCTCATGTGTATGATTCC
This sequence comes from Combretum micranthum, assembly GCA_024138025.1. Classification (NCBI taxonomy): domain Eukaryota; kingdom Viridiplantae; phylum Streptophyta; class Magnoliopsida; order Myrtales; family Combretaceae; genus Combretum; species Combretum micranthum. The sequence goes on along the minus strand of JAMXBD010000490.1, from coordinate 894,991 downwards.
TCCAAAGAAACTTCACATACTTAATTTCCTTATTCCTTAATTTTTGTATCTTTGTGTCCAAAATCTATACCGGGTGCTCCTCATAAGTGAGGTTTTCTTTCAATAACACTGGTTCCAATTCTATAACTTGATCCAGGTCGGCTATGTGCTTGCGAAGAACCAAGACATGAAAAACATTGTGCATACCCGAAAGATTTGGTGATAAGGCAAGGCGGTATGCTAATTCTCCAACCCGTTCCAATACTTCGAAAGGACCAATATACCGAGGGCTCAACTTTCCTTGTGAGCGAACTCGATGAATACTTTTGATAGGATTTATCTTTAAATACACATGATCACCCACTTGAAACTCAATAACCCTTCTTTTCAAATCTGCCCAGCTTTTATGTCTATCCTAAGCTTCCTTCATTCGTTGTTGGATTATCCGAACCTTGTTGGTGGCATCTTGCACTAGATCGGGTCCAAGAACTCCCTTCTCAACATCATCCCAAAACAATGGGGATCTACACTTGCGTCCATATAAGGCCTCATAAGGCGGCATCTTGATAGTCGAGTGATAGCTATTGTTGTAAGCGAACTCAACCAAAGGTAAATGCGCTTCCCAACTTCCCTTGAACTCCATCACACATGCCCTAAGCATATCCTCTAAGTCTGGATCGTTCTTTCCGACTATCCATCAGTTTGAGGATGATAGGCTGTGCTAAAATGCAACTTTGTCCCCAAACACTTCTACATGCTTATCCAGAACTTAGACACAAATCTCAGGTCTCGATCCGACACAATCCCGGCCGGTACTCCATGTAGGCAAACAATTTCCTTAATATAAAGTCTTGCCAATTTATCCATAGTGAAAGTCATACTTATTGGCAACAAGTGAGCAGACTTAGTTAACCGATCTACCCAACCCATATGGCATGATGACCTAACGGTGCCCTTGGTAAACCACAAACAAAGTCCATAGAAATCTGGTCCCACTTCTATTCCGGTATAGGCAAAGGTTTTAACAATCCACCTGGCCTTTGATGTTCCACCTTCACTTGTTGGCATGTTGGACACTTAATCACAAAATCTACCACATCCCGTTTCATTCCGTTCCACCAATAATGTCCCTTAAGGTCTTGGTACATCTTGGTTCCTCCCGGGTGTACCGTGTACCCAGAATTGTGTGCTTCACTCATGATTTCCTTCCTCATTTCTTCGTCATCAGGCACACACAATCGTCCTTTCATCCTGACCACATCTTCATCATCTATTGAAAAATCAGTATACTTTCCTTCCTGAACTTCCCTTTTTATCCTTTGTATCACTTCATCATAGCGCTGAGCCTCTTTAATCCTTTCCACCAAAGTTGGTTCCAACGCCAAATTTGCTATTTCCATTTTCAAGTCTTGCCCAACAAATTCGATGCTTAGCCTCTCAGATGTCTGTAATGGTTGTGCTATGGGTGTATTGGAGAGGCTTATATGCATGTAAAAAGGGTTGGGTGTAAGTCATGTGGGCTTCCCCAGCGTTACCACTTCACAGTAGCATCGCCCTCATCTGTAGGCCCTGGAGTACCTACCGGGAGGACTCTCTCGCTTCATGTTGTTCCACCAAAAGTGCTGTTTAAGATCCTTATACATTTTCGTACTACCTGGATGTACCGAAAAGGTAGACGAATGTGCTTCTTTCATAACTTCTTTTCTTAAACCTTCTTCAGTTGGAACCCATACCCTATCACCATGACGAATAACACCGTCTTCATTCATACGGAGAGCTGTCATCTCGCTACGTTTCATAGTTATCAAGATCTGATCCCTTTCTCGACTGCTTAATTGAACTGCCTTGATTCGACTTTGAAGATCAGGCTGTATTGTCAAACTGGCCAAGCGAGCCTCAACACTTCCTATAACAACCTCTATATCCATCCATCGTAGATCCTCTACTATCTCTTTCTGAGTCGTGACCAAAGCTGCTGCATTCATCTACTTTTTCCAACTTAAGGCATCCGCTACAACATTTGCTTTGCCCGGGTGGTAAAGAAGCTCAAGGTCGTAATCCTTAATTAACTCAAGCCAACGTCGTTGTCTCATGTTCAGTTCCTTCTGAGTAAGGATATACTTGAGACTTTTATGGTCGGTATAGATCTTACACTTCTCACCGAACAGATAGTGTCTCCAAAGCTTAAGAGCTAACATAACCGCTGCCAACTCTAGGTCGTGAACCGGGTAATTCTTCTCATGTGGCTTTAACTGTCTCGAGGCATAAGCTATTACCCTTCCTTCTTGCATAAGTACACATCCCAAACCTTGGATAGAAGCGTCACTGTAAACTGTTAACTCCTTGCCACTGACTGGCAAAGCTAGGATTGGCGCCGAAACTAGGCGATCTGTCTCTTAGGTGGCCTCACGTTCAGCATGACCACTCCACAACACTTTCACATAAGGTATCACCTTTCTTCTTAAAGCTTTCTCAGCACGATCTAAGATCCTCACTGGATGCTCTGCAATTGTAAGATTCGGCTGAACCTCCGATTGGTGTGTTTCAACAACTGCATCAGGATCTGCTAAACACTTCCGTAACTGAGACACGTGAAACACATCGTATACACCAGATAGATTAGGTGGAAGTGCCAACCGGTATGCCACTGGTCCAATTCTCTCAAGAATCTGGTATGGTCCAATATACCTGGGACTCAACTTCCCTCTGACTCCAAACTGGTATACTCCTTTGGTAGGCGACACACGAAGGAAAACATGGTCACCGACCTCGAACTCTAAAGGTCGTCGCCTCAGATCTGCATAACTCTTATATCGATCATGGGCTGCTTTCATTCTCTGATTCACAACTTGTATCTTATCAACAGCTTGTTGCACAAGATCTGGACCTAGAAGAACTCGTTCTCCCACATCATCCCAGTGCAACGACGATCTGCATTTCTGCCCATACAATGCTTCAAAAGGTGCCATCTGGATCGTTGCCTGATAACTGTTATTATAGGTGAACTCTACCAGGTACAAGTGATCATCCCATCTACCACCGAAGTCTAAAGCACAAGCTCAAAGCATATCCTCAAGTATCTGAATAGTGCGCTCTGACTGTCCGTCTGTCTGTGGGTGGAAGGCGGTACTGAACTGTAACCTAGTACCCAAGGCCTCATGTAAACTTTGCCAGAATCAGCTAACAAATCGTGGATATCGATCCGAAGTGATCTCAACTGGAACTCCATGCAGTCTGACTATTTCCTTCACATAGATATCTACCAACTTAGATAAGGAAAATCCAACTCTCAACGGTATCAAGTGAGCCGATTTGGTTAATCGATCCACTATCACCCAAACTACCTCATGCCTTGATGGCGTCCTGGGTAGTGCTGAAACGAAATCCATCATCACACTCTGCCATTTCCATTCAGGTACCGGTAAAGGCTGTAACTCACCTCCTGGCCTTTGGTGCTCAATCTAAACCTGTTGGCAAGTCATGCACTTCGAAACATACTCCGCAACGTCTTGCTTCAACTCCTCTTCACCAACAGATAAAGCTGCTAACCGGGGTCTCTCCCAAAGCTCCATCGAAGGCATAAACGGGCGTCTTTGTCTCAACAACTCACAACTGAACTCCCTACCTCTAGATTGAAACTTAAAACAGCTCTAGCACAATCTATTACAACCCTATACTGATTTAACCAGTTCATACCAAGAATTACATCAAAATCAGATATAGGTAGTACAAGCATATCAACCGGTAGGAGTACATCAGATAGCATTACATCAACATTCTTACAAACTTTTCTAACACTGTACCACTACCAAGAGGTGTACTAACACATAAGGAGGCATCAGATAACAGATCAGCATTCAAACCACAAGACCTCATAAACTCTTCAGATATGCAAGAATGAGTCGCACCCGTATCTACTAAGCAATAAGCATCACATGCAGAAACTAATAAAGTACCTGCAAGGGTGTCAACGGTAGGCAACTCCTCATGCTGGAGGGAAAACACTCTAGCCACTGCTTTTCCTTTCCCATAGCTTGATCCATTGCCACTGCTATAACCCTTAGGCTTCTCCTTACATTCCGACTGATGATGACCTCTCTGCTTACAAGTAATGCAAAAGATAGGCTTCAGAACCTTGTTCTTACACTCAGAGGCTTTATGTCCTGTCTTTCCACAAGCGAAGCAAGCTCCTATCCACTTACAAGCTGAAACATCGTGTGGTCCAAAGCATCTCCCACACTGGGGGTCAGGAAATCTCTGAGAAGGCTTCTCCACCTGATCAGGCTTCTTGTCATACTTAGGCTTTTTACCGGAACTCTGAAAGCCGGAAGTCTTCTTAAAACTCTTAGCACCCTTCCCCTGAACTCTGGGGGCAAAAGAAGAAGAAAAGGGCCTCTTGCCTAAAAACTTAGCCTGCCTGTCCAATTGGGAACTGCAATCCTTCTTGTTCTGCTCAATAACCTTAGCCTTATGAGCGACTGCAGATAAGGTGGTCAACTCAAAATTCTTAACAGCCATCCTCAAATCAGGATTCAGACCCTCCTGAAACTTCTGCATCTTCATGGTCTCATCTTCCCTATAACCAACACCAGCAAACCGCAACAGTCGGTTGAATTCAGCTTCGTACTCATCCACTGTCTTACTGCCCTGCCTTAGTCTAAGCCAGTCTGAAATCATTTGCTCCCGAGTAGAAGCTGTGAAGTACTCTAAGAAAAAGGCCTCTTTAAATCTCTCCATGTAAGCAGCCCCTGAATCTTGCCTCTAGCCTCACGCCACCAGTTATAGGCGTCTTCTTTCAACTGATAAACGGCTAGACTCACCTTTTTATCATCCGGAATGTCACAAATTTCAAAGGACTTCTCCAACTCCTCAATAAATATCTCAGCGGTGGTCGGATCGGTCTTATCACCATAAAACTTAGGAACCATTTTCACAAATTCAGGGCACTTTACCTCTCTCTCCCTGCGTATCTGTCTCTGAGCCGCAGCTGGCTCACCCTGAGGAACCTGAGCAAACATCTGAGCGAACTGCTGCTGTTGCATCATCAACTTGCTGATTCTGGATCTGCTGTTGTGTGGTTTGGAGCATCACTACCATGTCCCTCATCAAACCTAACATCTGAGCCGGGTCATCCCGAGGAGGAGCAACAGGTGGGGGTGGAGGAGGAGGTGGGGTATCCTCTCTATCCTGTCGTCTGGGTACTCTACGTCCTCTATCCATCTAGACTAACACTAACACAACAACAACTGTTAAGTCAAATTATTCCTAGGTAAAGAGGGGAAAAGACCTAGTGTTTTTTTTTAAGTTATTTGTGCCTACTTAACTTAGCCATATTTGAGTTAAGTCCATTTTCATGCATACTTACCAAGATAAAACATATCATCAAGCAGGTATCATGCTATAATCCGGTTTAATCCATTTACAGGTATAAGTAGAAAGTAAATTTAAGTCAAGTTGTTAACTTTAGTGTGATCAACCATTTTACTTCATTTTATTTAGGCCAACAAACAAGATCACAACAAATTCCTATTCTACCCATACCCGTATCTCACCGTCCTAATATCGCATCCTAATTCATTGTCGGGTCGATATAACCCGCTCTGATACCACTTTAAAACTGTCACGCCCCGAGATAGGGTGCAACAGCCCGCCCGCGAATCACTAAGTGTAATTCACGAAAGGCTCCTACAAACTACGGTGAGTTTCTAACATATTTTAGTTTTCGAAAACTCTTTAATTAGTTTTCACAAATATTTAACTGCAGCGGAAATAAAACATTTGATACCAATTTCAAAAAGATTACTCACAAGAGTAAATAACTCATAAAACCATAGTATCGAAATAAGAAGTGATGAAAAAAAAAATATATAATAATCTTGCGCACACAGGCGCCCCAAAAGTAAACAGTATCTCAAAAACTGTATAAGTATCTCAAAAACAGTAGAGTCCTCACTAGGCTCTCCAAAAGAACATAACAGTAAGCATAAAACAATGCCCGCATCTAATCGTAGAACTCGTCAGCACACTCCTCGAAGTCGGTACCATACCCCAAGAAGTCATAGCGGTCATCAGAATCATAGCCATCATCACCAGAAACACAATCAGTACCTGAAATGATTAGAATGAGCGGCGAAGCCCAATACACAGTAACGCAAGCACATGCGACGTGAATGCAAGCATACTTATTCTACCAAGCACAACCAATAAATTGAGGTATTTAATTAAGCCAGCACAGGAGCACTCACACTCCGAATCAAACACGGGGCAGGGAAATCCTTTCGTGCATACGCACACGACAAGGGGGATGTGATATGACAAGCCGGTGTCACATCCTGGAAGCTTGGTCCTTAGACCCTGGAAGATATGGTCCGAAGACCCTGGAAGAAACTAGCATCGTCCGGGTTTTCCAGCCGTTATCTGACATTAACCGAACCAATCCATCTACACAGTGAAGGTACGGGCCCATTACCGTAGTCTTCCAGCTGTGCAACTTCTCTTCAATGGGGTTAATCGTTACCCCGCTACTGTACCGGCCCGTCAGCTAGCCACCGTACCACCAAGGGTGGCCTAAGTGCCTACACTCTACCACATTAGAGTTGGACTCTAATGGGGTCGTCGGAACTCTCCGGCCCGAGCCCGACCAAACACAAGCAATTAATCATTAAGCCGTCTTTAAGTTTTTAACCATTTTAATGCCTGTCCTAACAAGCAACACGCATGTTACTGCGTACCTTGTATAACAGAAGGAAACTCGAAGAAGTCCGAAGGATAACAGAAAGAAGAATCTGTTAACAAAAGATTTAACAAAATCAGGATTAAGCATTTACAAAGAATTATATCAAGTATTAAGCTTTTAGAACAACGCCTTAACTTTATAAGACTTTACAAAATTTTAGGGTGAAATGGGCTTGGAGTAGATATAGAGTAAGCCCATTAAGACATATGTAATTGAATATCTTATTTAGAAGTAATGGGCCTTAAGGGTTTACTAGTTAAGCCCATTAAATAACTATTAATCATTTTCACTTTATTAGGTTAATGGGCCTTGAAGTAGGCTTGGGCCCATTAAGGAAATCTATATATATAAAGCTTAGAATTAAATTGGGCTTCATGATTGGACTGGTCCAATTAGGAGTTTAATTAAGTTATTGGACCTAAATATATGTGATAAGCCCAAAAGATTAGAATTATGTCTTATTTAGGAATATTAGGCCTTGAGTGAACCTATTAGGCCCAATAAGTAACTAAGTTATAATTTAAGCTATAAGGCCCATGAAATGTATATGGACCCATTAAGAGTCAATACTCTTGGAGCTTAGATGATGTGCTTAAAGTATTGGGTGTAAGGTCCACTTGGAGTAAAAGTGGGTAATGGACCTCATTTTTATATTTTAAACCCATGGGGTTTAAGCTAAAGTCATGGGTTTGATTTTTAGATTTATTTTTAAGGGATATGGACCTTGATATGATATGGATAGGCCCATATTAGAATAGGTTCAGATTGATACAAAATATTTAGGTTTGATTGTAAGCCCAAAAACTACTCTATAGTTCCAGCCCATCATAAAGTATGGTATATCCTCACATTTTAGCTATTTGGGCCGCCAAATCATATCGGATTTCTGTAAAATAAATTTCTTTTGAAAGATAATCAATAAAAATACTTCCATGAATTTTTGTATGATTTTTAGAGCCCAATAACTATTTTTAAGAATTCGTTTTTCACAAAGGACCAAATCTGTCCAATTTTTCCCTGAAAGTCAGATTGCGCATACTTTACTAAAATGGGCATATCTGGGCCATCCGAACGAATTTTTGAGTGGTTCCAGTTGGGTTAGAAACTAGACTCATAGAGATTTCTATTGGTACCTAATTCAAGTGATAATAATCTGTATGGGATGAGTTATGATAATTTGAAGTTGGGCTAACTAACAGGAACAAAACAGAATCCACTGGGTGGTATGTTTTATTGCACAACTAATAACTCCATCAATTCTTAACCTTTTTAAGTGATTCTTGAGCCTAAATTATACTAATTTTAATGAAAATAAAATCCTGTAAAATTTCACGGTTTTTTAATCTCATTTACTATGCTAAAATCTTTTTAAATCGGATTTTAAACAGGGGGAAAACAGGAATTTCAGAACATAGCCCAAATACAAGTTTAAAAACACATAACTTGGCTCACAACGTGATTAGAATACCATTAACATAATATCACACCTAAACATGATACTAAATATGTCAATAATCATGATTAATCATAATCCTATCTTAACACAAGTTTAAAATCATCAAGTTTAGGCTCAAATCATTCATTAACTTCATTTTTAACACGAATCAATGAAAGATATCAACATGGAACATCCATAACATGAATTTCTAAATATGTACAACAGGTTATTCATATTATAAATACATGCTCATCAAGTGATAATCAATATATATTAAGGATTCAACATATTAGATGATTATATGCAATATACTTCACTATAACATCTTAACACCTAAATCTAACATGATTATCCAAAAATCATCAAAATATATCATCTATACATATATATCTTACACGTGCAGCAAGTGTTCGAGAGGTTCATTAAGTGTTTTTCAATCTTAAATCAAATAAACATAATCAATTAAAGAATCAAAGTTTACTTACCTAATACTCTTAAATTAAGTTAAACTTCAATACACAACCACTACTTCAAATTAAATTTGATGAAGATTTCCTCTTTGTGCCCTGGGCTTTTCCTTGCTAATTGGGGGTTATTTTATGTTGATTTCACTCTTTGATCAGCTATGTAAGGTTGTTGGAAGTTTGGATGTGTTTAGATGAATAAAAGAAACCATTTTTGGTAAAGATCAAGGTATATGACTAGAGATTTGTCCTAGGTTTCTCTCAAGTGTGTAAGATGAAATAAAAATGACATTTTTGGTTTGTGGAGGCAACTGACCATAGGAGTGTGGCTTGTGGATTTGTGTGTGGTAGGGTTAGGGTTTTGCCAAATAAAGAAGCTTTTATAGATAGTGACATTATGTTAGAGATTAGATGAAAGGCTAGGATTAAACTTGAAGCATGTGAGTAGTAGGTGGGTTTCTTAAGCATGTGAGGGTTTGAGAAAACATTTTAGAATATAATTTAGGTATTTTAAATAATCCTTTGGGATTTAGGAATGTTAATTAATGATTTTACACTAATTAACCTTGATTTAGGACTTTAGAAGGAATTATTGAATTTAAGAGTCTAGTTAGGATTTCAATCAACTAACTAGAATTGTTTTGATGAAAAATATATGAAATTGAATAATCAAGGAGTTTAGAATGGAATTGAGTGATCTCTAACACATAATGATCCAATTTCTAACTCAATTAAATTAATTAAGTTAATTACTCAACTAAAAGTTCAACTACTCAGAGGTTTGAACTTGACCCACTAGTTTCTACACTTTACTGAAAAGTTTTAATTTTTTTTTTCCAATTTTCAAGCTAATTCCTTTCTTTCTTTCTTTTTTCTTTTTTTTCATCTATATTTTTAGGGTTTTTCACATTATCCTATTCTACTATTTATCTATCTCTACTTTTTCTTACTACCTATTATTACTACCTATACACCTATTTCTTACTTGTTCTTTTCTAATACAACTTCATATCTCCATATCTCACATTTTAATCACTTTTTATTACAAAAATACAAATTTAATAAATTTTTCCCCTCTTCCCTTCACATGGCCGACACCTCCCTCTCTCTCAATCCAATTATTTTTTTTCAATTTATTTTATTACTCTAATTTCCCTCCACAAAATTCTATAAATACTCCCTTTCCCTCCATTTTTTCACGCATTTCTTTTATATATCAAAACTCTCCCAAAATCACTCCGTAAAAATCCTCTCTACAAATTCTCTCCACCACTTTTTCTTCTTCTTCTTCTTCTAACCACGACGTAATTACCCTAAACCTTCTTCATGTTCATATAACTTAGTATGAGCTTAGTGTGTGTTTTCTTAAAACCCATAAGAGGTTAAGAAAGCAACAATAGATTCATACTTTATTCTTGTTCATGCATACATTCTTATATTTTTAAATTGTTAATAAATTATTTTTTATGTTCATGTAACTTAGCATGAACATAGTGTGTATTTTCTAAAGATCCATAGAGGTTAAGAAAGCAACATTATGTTCATGTTTTATTCTTGTTCATATATTATGTTTTATTATTATGCTTTTATTATTATGTTAATATTATTACTATGCTTCTATTATTGCTATTATTATGTTTTTCTTTCTTTCTTTTTCTTTTTTTTTTCTTTTTTGAGACTAGTCTATTTTTAGTCCCAGGTTACTTTGATGAAGCTAAGGCTCCCAATACTTGATCATATTATTATGCTTATATTGCTTCTTATATATATATCTTTATCTCATTATGTGATATTATTCTCTTTTTTATGACCACATATTCATAAGCATGCATGAACATGTTGATATTGTCTCAACAAAAATAAAAAGGAGTTTATTTAAATAAAAAAAGGAACTCTCTTTAAAGAAGATTTTTTTGCCACTTAAGAAATGATTTTTCCATAAAAACTTAAAATTTTGTCTTAAAAAATCCTTTCCAAAATCTAGGAAGTCCATCACAAGTTTTTAGTAATAATATTACATTGGTTTTCATCAAAGAATAAACAAAGTAGATTTATTAGACACACTCTTTTCAAACCAATAAAACAAGAAGGTTTCTTTAAAACTCAATATTGCTAATTCCTTGGTTGACAAAAGTTTTCTTAAACTTATTTGTGAAATTCTCACCAACGCTTTAAAATACTAAGGACTAAACATGTTTTACAAGATTACCTAAAAATTAACTTTCTAAAGACAAATTTTACTTAGCAAATAAAATTTGTAAATAACTTAAAAGATTATTATTGTTTATTGTCAAGTGGACCTAACTTTAGAAAAAAAACTAAGAACATATAAACATGACTACTTTAAGAAATTTTAGTTACTACCAAGAATATACTTAGAGAAACTTCACTTTCCAATCAGTAAAAATAAAATTATAGGAATCTTAAAAGACTAATTTTTTTTTAGAAAATTAATTTATTCTCAAAAGTTAAGAAATGACGTTAAAAGAAGGAAACACTCACTTATAATAATTCATGGAATTTTTCCAACAAACTAAAGTGAATTTTCAAGTATTAACTTTTTCCAACTTTTAAGACACATTGTTTTACAAAAATTATTGTTGAGATAACACCACTAAATTCATGCATACAATATAGGTCTATATATATATGTATGTGTGTGTGTGTGTGTGTGTGTGTGTTTGTGTATTCAAAAGATTTTTCAACTATACAAATGTCTATATTTTTGTATAAGAATTTTTGGATAGAGAAAAGTTTGACAAATTATGCTTTAAAAGCTGGGATTTTCATGATGATTCCTTACCTTTCTTTTTGGGGATCCAAACAAATTTTTATGACAAAAATAACCTTAGAAATGGATAGATCTTTTTGAGTAGGTAGAAAATGGTATATAATATGTGAAATTCCGAGTTAAAACGGGCAAGATATAACCTTTTTAAGTTAGAACTCCTCAAATCAGAACTTTACCGCAAATAAAAGATAGAATTAGAAAATTTAAGTAGAATCTCTATAAAATACTCATTTTGGATATTTTCTTTTTTAGGAAATGAGGAGGATGATGTTTACTATCCCGAACATTATTTCTATTAAGGAAGTACCATCAAGCCATGGCCGAGTGAGTCTACTTCCGTTGTTTTTCATCCTTATGATTGTGCTTGTAGTATACTAGTACTAGTAATAGGAAAAAAATAAATGGAAAGTACATGTGACTTATAATGTTGGTGAAAGAACCTTAATCATATCGAGTCATGAATTGCTCATAATGAATTGTATGTTCTACTAGCATGTTAAAGTGTATGAAATTGGTTGATCACTTGCAAGAAATTGAAATTAAATGGCTAAACTCTAAATAAAATTTGATGCATGCACTTCACGAGTTGAGTCTCATTGCATTCATTATTATACAATTAGTGGGACAAGGGTATGATAGTGGTGGTTTGCATAATCGATAATATCTGCATGTGGCAAGTAGGAGGCGGTAAGATCTACCCTAATGATGGCGAGTAGAAGCCGATAAGATCCACATGTTTTTTATGGTGAATAGTAACCGGTAAGAACTATAAAAATTGTTTTGTTAAAATTGTTGACTGTAATTGGCCGAAATACCTAACCCCAAATGAAGGGCGTAAATTCATTCAACATATAGTTCCTAGAAAACCATATATTTTGTATGATCACTTATTTGTTGCATTTCACTTGCTTGTATAATAAACTTGATTGACATCTTTGTTTTGAGTATGTTAATAGGGAATATTCTCACCAAGCTCATAAAGCTTACATCCCTATAGATTTTTATACACGTAGGACCATTTACTCTTATATCCAAGGTCTCTACTTATCCGTATAAGTCATCTTTTTGGGAGCTTTTAGGGGAAATCTACTCGAAGATTTAGAATAGACTTCCTCTAAAATCTTTTGATGAAAGTATTTAAGTTATCTTGTAAAAACTTAGTAATTTCTATATGATTCTTGGAGATTGGCGGGGAAATGCCCCTAAGAATTTTATAATGGACTCTTAATTATTATTGTGGGTTAACTTTATTCCTAGATTCTTGTTTGTTCATTATTACTTGATTAAACCATACTTCCTAATGACATCTCCTATTATCGTGTTGTACGCCTCACATATAATATCGAGACATTCGCGTGACTAAAGTAGTTATTCTTAAATCTTGATATTGTGTTTGGTGGGCTACAACATTTAGGATGCCCTTTAGGACATGACAAATTTTGGTGCAAAGTTGTAGTTTTAAATCACTTGAATATTGTGATTAAATGTGCAATTCATGTTTGTTGCATGTATGATGCCCAAAAGACCCTCAAACACACTACTCCAAAAGAAACCAGCCAAAAAAGCTAGAATTGATTCTATGCCTTCCTCTTCACAAGTAAGTACACCATTATAACCATCAATTGGTTTCACTGATGAACATAAGGAAAAGTTAAAAATTTACTTACAAAAGAAGAAAATTGTGCCCAATATTGTGATAGAGTGGGGTTTGGTAAGAAGCTGTAGTTTGGAAGATTTATTTAAAAGGTACTTTGAGGATGAGGCCTGAGAAAGGTTATTTAATGTGAGGAAGGATGTGTATGTAGAGGTAACATTGGTTTCTTGGCTAGTTTCAAAACAGGGCATCAAGTTCTATACTTGGAAGATATGATAAGTTTCTATGCATTTGGTTATTACAAGAGTGTATCCATGCATTATTTCATTGTTGCACTAGATTTGTATGAGAATGAGGAAGTGGAGAATTTAAGGAGCTTCTTTTAAAAATTCTAGATGAAGGAAAAGACTTCCTGAAGGAGATAATGGATGGCACTTTCTCACCCTCAAATACCAAGAGAACAACATTTAAGAAGATGAGTGTGAGGATCCTACACTACATGCTAGTGAGATGCATATTTTTTAAGTTAAAAGATGTTAGCATTGTAGCACATGCTGAGTTGCTACACTTGTATATTATGATGAAGAATTTCAAAATGAATGTTGGTTTGTTGGTGGTATGGGATAAATATACCAAGCTGGGATGCAGGGTAAAGGCATCTTTGTAAGTAGACTAATTACAAAAGTTATGAGAAATTTGGGATTTCGGCCAAGGTAAGGGCCTACTGATAAGATTTGTTCTTATAAGGAGTTGAAGGAGTCATCTTTCAAAGGTTGGGTTTATAATAAGGTTTAGATCCACCACTGACGCTGAAGCTAAGGGGATTGAAGTAAAACAACATAAAGCATCAACCCGATACAGCTGCTCACTTCAACAAATTGAAGAAAGAAGTGGTGGAGATAACACATGAGTTGAAGAAGCACAAAAAGAAATATGACAAAGATGTTTACGAGTTAAAGGAAGGCTTGAAACTAGTCAGCTTTAGTCAGAGCAAGTTTTATAGCTCTTGACAAGCACATGAACTTCAAGCTTCTTGACTTTTGGAGGGTAAGGTAAAAAACTCCTGCTCAACCGCCCAAAGAAGAAAGCTTCAGTCTTACACCAAGCTCGGTTGAGTTATCTTCTGGTTCATATGATGATGACGATGACAATGAGGCTATGCCCCCATCATGACAAACCCAAACACAAGAAATCCTACAAACACAAAACGAACCTGAAACACAGTTTACATCTCCCATACACACTTTCCCTATACACATTACCCATCCCCTATTCCTCAGTCTCCTCCCTAACAAACACACCACCAATCCCAGCCAATTCAACAAGAGGAAAGACATGTTTCCCTAGTCTAATCACTACCCAAAAGATACACCAGAAAGAAAACGTTTGTTAGGTAGCTTCCAGTTAAGGGAAAGTTTCTAACTAGAGATGAGGAGTCTAATGAAGAGTTAGCTCCAATGGATCGGGACATGGTAGTAGACAACATAGTAGCTTCAGTGGGAATTGCAACTGAATAAGAACAAGTTGCTGATGTTGGCGGTGTTGATACCAAGATTAGTGCTAAACCTATTGAGGGTGGATGTTAAGAATGCTGTAGCAACAATTGAAAAGACAATGTCGCAGTCCCTAATGGCATTGATCTCAATATTGTAGCAATGGAGAGGAAGAGAAGGGAGATGACCCAACAACAACAGAACTTTGTGGTGATGATATGCAGATTGAGAGTACTACTGCTACTGGGATTGATGAAGAGATATAGAATTTTCCATTGCAACCGATATTGCAAGAATTGTAATAGAAGAAGCTGTAATGATTATTAATGATGTCAAACCTACTAAAGATGAAGTGACTAGGCATTAACTCCCTTCTTCAAATGAAGTTATTGGAATAAATCCCTCAAGCCAAGATCTTAAATTAGATGAAACAGTAGCCCAACATATTGAAGAAAAGAGTCATGCTCCTTATGCTAAAAAAACATAAGTTCAAGAACATGGGGATAGCAGTGATGAAATTGACAGAGAAATGGAGGAAGCTATCTAAGAGCTGAAATATGAGGAATAGAGCTGCCAACAACAAAGAGATTAGCTGAGAGAGATTATAAATGAAGTGTTGCACACAATAGCAAATACTATTCTCAATAAGCTGGTTGATCAAGTGATTAAGGATGAACTTGATGATGATGCCGAGTTCTATGAGTCAGATGACTTTGATAAATCCTATGATGAGACAATGGAATGAAGTGGAGGCCGACCTTACGTGGACGAAGGTGGGATGATTGAAGAAAATGATGAAGTAATCCATGTAGATGATGTGTAGGCTAATCTTCAAGGAAAAGCAGAGAGGGAAGAAATAAGGAGATGGCTAGAAGAAGAAGCTCAAAGAGTAGCTGAAGGAAAACTAATAGAAAACCCAGTAACTGAGGAAGAGACAAGGAAAAAAGAAATTTTTAGAAGAAAAGGGAGGATGATGAGGTGATAAGAAAATATAAAGAATATATAGGATCGGATGTGCAGGAAAAGCAAGACGACCTACTTGCACTAGCCTTGGCTAAACAATGGGAAGAAGAAGATAAACTGAAGGAGGAAAAAGAAAGAAAGACTAAGGAAAATAATAAGAAAAGAGAGGGCTATACATCAACAAGAGGAAGAAGAAGTAGAGGGGGAGGAGGAACAAAATAATTGATACAACATTTGTCATTTGTGGTAAACATTGATAACAAATTCTAGAACTCCATTATGAAAATTTGTATAATACTTGTTTCTAATCCTTATTCTCCTGTTCATGATTTTGGTTTTTAATGTTTTTTTAATATTTGTTATATCAATATGATTCATGATTCTTTATTCTTTTATAAATTAATAAATTATTTTGTGGCAAGAAAGTCTTTGAAGTGCAAGGGATTAAGTTGAACTGAGTAAGCTAAGTGTTCTTAAGGATATTTGAACTACGTCATTGTTTTGCATCTTAAAACTCTCAAAATTTTGTTGAAGTACTAGAGTCACGTTTATAATAGAGCCATGGTTTATATTAGCATAGTTTTACAATTTGTTCATAGACTTACCTGTAGTGCTAACTAAACTCGCGATTCACTTTGATAATGTTTGCCCCGTTTGTTTTTATTCGGATAAATTAAACCACAGGATTTAATAGAGACCGTGGTTCATCATACATGCAACTCGTGATTTGAAAAAAAGAATTTTTTCTAAAATTCAATATTTTAATCTTGCTTTGTGCTTAAATTTGTGAATTTCACTTATTGTTTTATGATTATTTATCATTAAGGATAATGTCTAGTTTAAATATGGGGGAAAGGTTAAGCAAGATTGAATTGAATTATTGGGTTAAGAATTTGAATAGAATAACTTGTGCTTTAATGATTAATTTTCTTCCATAACTATAGGAAAATAATGAAATGGTACAAAAATTTGACCAAAAATTTTCAATTTTTGAGATGAAATCACCATATAACTCAAGTGAGCTTAATATTGAACAACATTATCTTACATTTGAGTTAATTTTGCTTTGTTAGAATCACCCTACAATATTTATGTGAAGTAGTCTTGTTATTTAATTCAAGAATCTAGATTTGAGATTAACTTAAGGTCCTTAGTAAGAGTTACTCCATTAATTTTTAAAAATTAACTGGTTTGTGTACCTTCTAATTTAGTAATGTTAAGAGCCTTATAGTCCTTTATGAAGGTTCAAATGACACTTGTAACTTGATGATTTTCCTTGTGCTTTATTCAATGAAATGAAATAAATGAAAAATTATCATGAGCTTAGGTTGGTGTGGGTAAGAATTGGTCCTTTAGAAGAACAATTTCTTAACTCCTTTGCTAATTTTAAATAAGCTATGAAAAATCATGTTTAGTTAATATGAACATGAATTAGTCCTTGAAACGAGCAAGACTTGACTCCTTTATTAATTGAATCATGGAGACAAGCAAGAAAAAGAAAATAGTTGTTAGTATAAGTAGGTCTTGGTCCCTAAAAAGAGAGAGTTTTGACTCCTCTGCTAATAACTCAATCAACTTGAAATTGAATGTGCTTAAAATGGCTAGTTGACATGGGCATGTCTTGGTCCCTCAGAAGAGTAATGATTCATCCCCTCTATTAACCAAGCTATCTTAGAGAAATGAAAAGGAATAGAACAATGATTGAAGCACAAATAATGAAAGAGATTCAAGAGATGAGTTGATGTATATGCTTTCACTTTGAGTGTGATGCTTACAAAGATGATTAGGAGATTGTATACTTATAAATATAAGGGGATAAAGTTGAATGAGTCTCTCTCACTTTGTTTAATCTGCTTTAGATTTTGACTTAAACAATGAGGGTAATGGCTAATCTACTTGGATAAGTTTTGTGATTCTAGCAAAAGTAAACTTAGCATATGTTTTAGTGAGATTGAATGGAGTAATATACGCAATGGATTGTTGAGGTTACTAGGTGATTTAACGAGCTTAATTAAATCAAAACTTTGAGCTTAATTTAGTTAAGTACCATCCATGATTTATTTTCTTATTCAAGAAGTTTTGCTTTTGTCTTTGCTTTGACATGATGTTTGCTTAAGGACAAGTAAAACCTTAAATGTAGGGAAATTTTGATAAGTGATTTTTACTCTATTCAAATCATGAGAATTATTCTTAGTTTGATTGATTAGTCTATAAAATTTCCATAAAATCGTGCTATAATTGTTCATTTGTTGTTTTTTTTTAGCTTCATTGGGCACTAAAGGAAGAAACAAAGTCATTTGATCAAGAATTGGAGCTAAAACAACAAAAACAGATGCTCAAAGATCAAACCGTGATACCTTATGATTTTAACCAAAGGCAATTGAAGACAACCAATAAAGCTACTCAGGCCTTAAGGCATGCCTGCTATAGCAACCCACAATTCTAGTAGAGATGACCATGATTTAAGATGAAACATAACTCAGTGCTGACCGTGCCCTAGACCAGAGGCTACAATTCAAGCTGCGACTCAACCCCTGTCATGCGTAAATGGGTTCCGACAAGTTTGTTATGGTAAATCTGGCATGTTACCAACTAAAATCTTTATGATTTCCATCCCTGGTGCATATAAATAAATGTACATCAATATTGTAATAGTATTGTACCATATTGTAACAAGTTATTAACGTAGAATAGGCGTGTAAATATTAGAGAGAGAATTTCTAGTGAGAGAAACTCTGCTTTCACTAGAGATTAAAAGTTCATGTGGTGAATTCGAGTTAATTTGAATTTTGTTTTGTAAGAATTCGTGTTTCAATAAGTGATATGTATCTTTATTTTATGTTATTTCTCTTGATTACATGTTGAATAATACAACTCATGGAGAGATAATTGTTTAAACTTAGGTTTTATGAATCCAAGCTAATTCATGTGATTTTAAATGTGCATTGTTGAATACTGTTGAGTATTTATAATTAGTATCTTGAGCTTTAATTCGTGGGTTTATATGTGTGCACCATATAAATTCATGTTTGATTTCAACCGAATAGACTGAGAAACCATTTTTTTAAATAGATTGATGAAGTTTCTCATAACCACTTAAAGATGGGAGTAGTCAAACTTTTTGTCACTTGATTAGATATTCATTGAAATTGGTTTTTAATCAAAGGATCCTTAAACCTAATGCAAATCTTGATTGCTAATAGCTTGTAAAGAGATTCTAGTGGTTTAATATAGGTTTAGAGGTTCTTGACACTCGAGAGAGGCACAAACATACATTAGTAAATCAAACAATATAAGTATCCTCAGGAAGAACTCATTGAGTTTATTTGAGAAATCACATGATAAGGGTTAGATGAAACAAAACCTAAGTCTATTATTGCATTTCAAATTGTAGTAGAACTAACTTTAGTTTGGTTTGTAAATATTTGTTTGTCATGCCTTGCTGAATTATCTCTGGCTAGATAATAGTTTAAAAGTGAATATGGTAGATGATAACTATCTCTAAGGAATACAACCTAATATTTTCTATGTTACTTTGGAAGGGTGCTTGGCTAAATTGGTAGTTTTGAAAGAAGTTGAACAGAATGTATTAGCACTATCATTTTATAACAAAATAATTTTTTAAACTTCTAGTTCACACCGAGCCGACAACGAGATCCTAGCTTTTCAATCATAAAATTGTTCAATTTTACATTATATATATAGCTCATCGGGGATCTTTTTTCCTTAATGTAGGACAATTTAGTTGTGTTGTTCTAGTCTCATGGAAGCACTCTATCATTGAATTAGTGCTCCTTAGCTAGAGCCTTTAGATGACCATAAAGCAATGTTGGGTGTTGGAAAAAAAAATTATTTTCCTTGGATCTCTAAGGTGTAAATGGAGTCTCTAAGAATCAACTAGCTCTAAAGTTTGCTTGACTTGACAAGTTATGAATTTAGCAAGGACCCAATCAAGTAGTGGATCATTTTTCAAATCTACTTGTCTTGCCTCTAGTCTATTTGCTATGCAAGACTCAATTTTGTAGCATCAATCGGTCTCCTCCCAATTGGGGATGATTAACTATGAATCGACCAGCTCGTTTTTTCTTGAAAGATGAATATTTAATGATTGCATAAATATCTATTTTATCAATTATTTCTTGTTTTTTAGACAAGGATCCTAAATAAATTGGTGTAGGTTGAAGGTTGTCTCATTTAATAAAACATACACAATAGAAGGATGCCTTAGCTATGAACATTACCATAAACTGACACCTCCATTCCCATTATATTAAAATATGCAAAAGTATTGTGTTAGGCATGAACCATGATTAGATCGAAAACTAGATAGAATTGTTGAATTAGCATAAGAGGAAAAAAAACACTACATGCACAATTTTGTTAGTTGAAGATGCCTTACAATTTTGAGATTTGTGGCATAGCACAATGACGAATGCTGCTAGGATAACATATTTTCAAAGTCATCGAAGAATTGATAAACTTTTTAGCTTTTATTTTAAGTGGAATGGTAAAATTGTTCCATGATAGCTCCAAATATATGGACATTGATGGAAGAAGGATAATCTTTAAAGGTGTTAGACTTGTTATATTGTTAATAGAAAAATAAGATTGAACCAAATTTTGGCACTTGCCTAGACTTCATGGGATCCAAGTTTCCAAAAGAAGATGGGTACTTTGAGAAAACTTATGTTCATAATTTAGTAATAAGACCTGTTCAAGTTTGCATGTTATTTCTTCTAAGTCCATGATAGCTGTTTGACTTAATTATCTATTTCATTTTAGTCCAATTCGAGGGAAAGGGATATTTGATAATGTTATCTACGAGAGAGAGACAGAGAGAGAGAGAGTTTAGAGGAGGAAGAAAGCAGAAGATGTAGAGTTATATGATAAGAAGTTTCAAAGTCCTACATTTGTAAAATGTTATCCATCAACTTAGTATATATTCTACTAATGGAGAGATTATTTTAAAAGTAGCAAAGACAAAAGGATGAATGTGGTTTATGTGTGTGTGAGTTGAATCTCTACTACTTTATATTTGACTATTTTTATACCGTAGCCCACGACTTTATTTTTTTTAATTTCATTTTTTTCCATAAATTACGAAAGATACCTCTTATAAACTTATATTTTAGAAATATTTTAAATTTGACAAATTTAGCACTAAGCACTCTACAGAAAAACATAAATTTTAAAATTTTTACTTAGTTGGTAAATAACTAAATAAAAGGATATCTGCTCATCTACTACTAATATGAACTTCTTGAATCCTCATTTTTTTTTTTTTTGAGAAAATAGTATAATGTAATATTTTGAAATATATTGTCTTTTCTCACAAGTTTACCTTTTTCTTAGTCTGAGATGATAAATTCTCATTCCGTCACAATTAGAATATTATTTGTGATAAAATTCTAACCATAAAAAATGATTTTGTCAACGTATAACAAATTTCTTATAGTGAGCCCAAGATGGCTTCATCAAAGGAATCTTAGACAGAGCCTTGGTTAATGAGGTAGTTATAGATCATTTTCGGGCAGTAACTATTCTAAGACATGGAGTCTGCGTACAGACAGAGTTCGACATAGTAGTTTTCCATATTGGAATAGATTGCATTGAATTCAAGAATTGGAAAGATGTTAGTCAGTATATTTATGTATGTGTGTGTGTAGAGAGAGAGAGAGAGAGAGAGGGGTAAAAAGCTTGGGAAATAACTAATCAATAACAAGCTGCAAATAAATTTTTGTGACAAAAAAATGTTTGTTTCTTAAGCATGCTTATGTTAGGGTCAAAACATAATTAGATTGTTTCATTATAATCATATAAAAGTTTGTTAGTTTCAATGTTATAAAATTTGGACATAACCAAACTTCTAATGTGATGGGTTGTTACTTTCTTACTCCATGTTGTTAAGAAAACACATCTTGTCCTAACTTGAACCATATTTGCTTGAATTCCCATCACTGGAATTCAATTAATATAACAACTTTTTATACGTGCCCATTGCTTCATTTTATTTTATCTTCATTTTTTTCTATAAATTATAAAGATATCTCTTATAAACCAATATTTTAGAAATATTTTAAATTTGATAAAATGAACACTAGCACTCTTGATAAAAACATAAATTTTATAATGTTTACATAGTTGGTAAATACCTAAATAAAATGAATATTAGCTCATCTACTTAGTAGTGCGAACTTCTTGATCCCATTTTTTGATATTATAGTACGGTGTAATATTTTGACAAATATTGTTTTTTGTGACATGTTTACATTTTCTTAAGTTTGAAATGATAAATTCTCATTTTATCACAATAAAAATACTATTTGTGACAAATTTATAACAATAAAAAATAATTTTATCACAATATAACAAATTTTATTGTAGTGGTTAAAGATGGCTTCATGTAGGCGGAGTTTAGCTTTGTAGTTTTCCATAATGGAACATATTGCATTGAATTGAGGAATGAAAAGATGTGTGCCTATATTATATATATATAGAGAGAGAGAGAGAGAGAGAGTAAAAAGACGGGAAATAAGTAATCAATAACAAACTTTGTGTTTACTTATGAAAGTGTTAATAAATTTTTGTGTCTATAACATGTTTGTATCTTAAGCATGTTTGTGTTATGATCAAAACCTAGTTAGATTGTTTTAGTGCTATAAACTTTGGTGATAACCCAACTTCTAATGTCATAGGTTATTAGTTTCCTACTATACGTTTTTAAGAAAACACATAGTTCAATTAAAGGTCAACTTTGCCGGAATGTGCATTTAAGACCTAAATTTTTATTTTGATTAATTTATTAATTTTTCATGTACACGAATGTTGCCTAAGCTAACTCCATTAGCTCCGTTAGATGAAGTGACACGCTTGCCCATAGGAACATGCCATGTGTTAGCTGATGTGGTATCTTACTTATTTTTTAAAATTTATTTTATCATCAAATTTATTTTTTTATTTTTTTATTTAATTAAAGGTAAATAAATTTGCTCAAATGTGCATTTAAGATCTTAATTTTTTATTTTGATCAATTTATCAAGTTCTTAGGTACACGAATGTTGCCTAAGCTAACTTTGTTAGCTTCGATAGATGACTTGACATGCTTGCCTATAGGAACATGCTACGTGTTAGCTGATGTGACATCTTATTTATTTTTTAAATTTATTTTATCATCAAAATTATTATTTTATTTATTATTACTATCATAGTTATAATTAATATTAGCATTAATTTATTTATAACAATAAAGTAACCTTTATTTTTTAAATCATAATTGGTATTTTATTTTTATTTATTATTACTATCATAATTATAATTAATATTAGTATTAATTTATTTATAACAATAAAGTAACCTTTACCCATTAATAACTACAACCCAAGCCCAATCATTAACTAACTTAAGCCAAACAAAAAACCCTTCCTTTAACATGACCATTCTATTAATTAGTTGTCGAACTACTAATTATAAAGATGGCTCTTACTAAAAAATTAGCAATGTGGGATATGTTTGGTATGAAACCAACCTACATGGATGCAAAAAAGGAATGATAGAAATGGAAAAAAAGAAGTAATCTTCAGCATGGTGTTTGCGTTCTCATGCAACATCCTATAGCTTGTTCTTTTTGAGATCCAACATGTTCTCTCTAGGGAGGCCAAATGGATCCACTGGAAGTGACATACATACTTTCTAAATCAATTCAAATTCAACTTCATATATGTTATCATTCGTAGCAGAAAAACAAATCTTATTCAACACAATACGGCAATATCATAATTTGAAGTATGAACTATAAAATTTATTGACACCTTATTTACCAGTAATGTAACTTTCCCTATATGTAATATCTCTAACAAAGTTTCACAATAGGATCTGCTTGGATTGTCTGATTTTTATTTATATCGTATTTATATCTGATTTACTTATATATTTAATATTTTTCCTATTTGATCTGTGTTTTATCTATATTTATATCTTGTCAATCTATTTAAAAATGACTAAAATAAGATGACAAAACACCTAGAATAAGACCGACCAAACATATCATGGTGTATCACTATCAGATTGATACAGTCAATATCAATACTTCCATCGATGTTCTTGATTTTATAAGACATAGCACAATAATGATGGCTAAAACAGCAACATCACCTTCCTTGACACCTACTTCATTAGGAAGTAGAGACGAAATAAGGTGGGTGTTCAAGAAGTTTGACAAGAACAAAGATGGCAAGATATACTGCAATGAACTAAGGAAATCCTTAAGACCCTGTCCTCAGAATTAAAATTTGTACATATAAAAGGAAATAATAATAATATAAAAGAAAATAGACGTATAATAGGTATGCGGAACAAAGTACCATCTAGTAAAGAAAACTGGCTCGTTGAAATCATTTGATGTTTCTTTCATTTTTATTAATGATTGTGGATAAATGTTTCAAAATCATATTCATGCTTTATTTATTTTATCTTTGTCACACCCCAAAAGATATTCTAGACGTAATAGTTCACTACACTCAATATTAAAGCTTAAGTATGACAACCTTAGCCATTCCCCAAAAGCTTTGATATTAAGTCTAAGGCATGCTCTCACAAGTTTAGAGGACCATACTCGGAATTATGAAGCTTAATAAGATAGAATAACATGTTAAGAAAAGAGAATTCATATTCATTCACTTATAACAATGATCTTACAAGCTTAGGGGTATTTCCCTTATTCACAAATCTATTACAAGAATATTGTACATCTTATCTAACACTAAACTTGATCTAGAATTTCCTTATCCAAAAGAAATTACCTGACTGCAGGGTCCTCGTGGCCTCAACCACAGGTAGGGAAACTACAAAAGATATCTATAGGAGTATAAGCTAACAGGGTTAGTGAGAACTATTTCTATAAATAACTTCTTGTAACAAGATTTCAAACAATTTGTTTAAACAATCAAATGAGATGCAACATACACGTGGGCAAACAAGGCATATAGCTTTCTGGGAACTATATGTTGAATGGATTTGCGCACTCCATTCAGGGTTTGGTGATACATAACTTCAAAACAAGTAGTTTTGGTTAAAAAGATTTATGCGTACGACCAATATCGTCAAGCACACAAAGTCTCCTTGAATTGAACCTTACTTTCGGATTTTCCACCAAGCATTTCCTTAACGCCGCCAAGCAATCGCTTTCGGATACTTCGCCAAGTGTTGCTTTCGACCTGAGCTTACTATCCTTCTCACCCAAGGATAATAACCCAATGCAATGTGACTCACTTTATGGTATGCATGAATCCATTTGTTTATGATGTCATAACATTATTATTATTATCGAATTTAAGGCGATCAAATAATTTCATACAAATCAAGTGTTATACTGCAACAAACATTTAAATCAATTCCAGCCTCGATATTCTTAAGATTCTTTCAAAGAGTTATTTTACATACATATCCATTTATCTTTTCCTAATTCTAATGTAACTAATTTACAAGCACAACAAGTATAGCATTTTAAGGAAATAAACTCACGATGCCATTGTCGACTATTCTTCTACGCGGGTGAGTCGTTCACACACTCCACTCAATCGAAATAATCTTCAGGATATAGGTATCCTTCTTCAAAGTCACCTAGCCAAAGAAAATATCCACAATGAGTATTTCTTGATGATTTTCTTGAATTTTGACAAGACAAGTCATGAGAACGGTAAAGTTCGTATAAGGAAGAGTTCCAATTTAAAATGGCCATAACTTGGTCATTTTAACTCGGAATCGCACATATAATATACCGATTTTTACCTACTCAAAAAGATCTATCCATTTCTAAAATTATTTTTGTCAAACTAAACCATTTAGGCCCCGAAACAGTGGTGATGAAATTCACCACGAATTTTCTAACTCAAAAACAACTTTGATTCAATCATTCAAAATTTGTTTGATAAATACTTAGTTATCTATATAGTTGGAAAATCCTCCTTTTATAACTATATAGCTCATATTTATTCATGCTCAAGTACTTGTCGCCCATTTTATGTTTTTTGGGTAAAATAATGTCGGTTAGGAGTTTTAGAAAAATATAGCTTCCAAGAATTTATTTGGTAAATCTCTTGAAATGAATATTTTGTTTCTTTTGTTTTCCAAAAACGCTTTACGTTTGTTTTATTATTTTTCCCAAGTAACTTTTTGAAAATAAATTTTCTTCTTTCTAAGTTTCTATATTAGTACTACTTTTCCTATTTATTTTTTTCCTATACAATTTTCTTTGCCTATTTGTTTGTAAAGATCTTTATTTGAAAATTCCTCACCCTTTCCTCATGTTATGTTTTTCATAAAAATCATTCTTGCATCAACAATTATTTTCTTTTGAAAAACAAAGTGGAATAAGAAAGGATTTAAGAAGCTTTTCATAACAAAGTAGTTTCTAAAATTTGTAGTGAGTTCCTTTTGTATCTTGAAAAGAAATGACTTTATTTTTGTTAAACCATAGATTTTATACTTCACATAAAATTAATTCTAAGTGATAAAATCTCCTTTGGTTAATTATTTTTAGAACTTGAAATTTTGGACAATAATTTAAATGAACATGATTCATGAGAAATAATAGTAAACAAAAATAACATAAATAATAAAGTCAAGTATTGGGAGTCTTAGCTTCTTCAAGGCTCCCGAAACTAAGAAGTGGACTAGTCCCAAAATAAAAATAAAATTAAAGAAAGAAAAAATTTGTTTTGACTTGATGAGGATAAGTCTAAAACTAGAGACTAGTCTTAAAATAACAAGAAATAAATAAATAAATTACAATGGAATAAATAAATAAATAAATTGCATGAAATAAATAAATTGCAAGCGAGCTTATATGCTCTAAAGAATAATAATAATAATAATAATAATAATAATAATAATAATAATAATAATAATACTTAAATATAGTAACAATAATATGAACAAAAATAATAACATAAACATAAATAGATTTTCATGAACAAGAACGATACATGAACATAATGTAGCTTCCATAATATTTAGTCTTTGGAAACTCACACTATGGTCATATAGAGTCACATGACATGAGAAGAAGAAAATAATAAGAGATAGTTACCTAAAGAAGACTTTTGATAGTGTTATGTGGTTTTGGTTTTTGTTCTAGGTAGAAGTTGTTTTGGAATTATTTTGAGAGAGTTTTGGGAAGATATTTGGAGAGAGTTTTCAGAGGGGAATTTGAGAGAGTTTTTGTAAGAATTTGTGGATAGTAATTGTGTGAAAGAAGTGAAAGAGGAGGAGGGTATTTATAGGAAATTGTGGGATGATTTTGTATGA
Source organism: Combretum micranthum (assembly GCA_024138025.1). NCBI lineage: Eukaryota > Viridiplantae > Streptophyta > Magnoliopsida > Myrtales > Combretaceae > Combretum > Combretum micranthum. The sequence goes on along the minus strand of JAMXBD010000490.1, from coordinate 868,229 downwards.
TTAAATTAAATAAAAATTGAAACAAATTAAGGAAGAGAGGGGAGGGGGTTGCGCCGGCCATACATGTGAGGAGAGAGGGAGTGTTTTATTTTTTTGTATTTTGCTGATTAAATGAAGTAATAAGTGAGGTAAATGTGAAATAAAGTTATGGGAAAGGTAAAAAGTAAAGGTTATAAGTTATGATGTTTGTAAGAGTAGATGTAAGAAAAAGTAGAGATAAAAGAATAGTATAGAATAATAATGAATAGTGTAATGTAAAGTAGATATGACTAATAAAGTATCGGTAGTAAAAAAATACGCGTATAATTGCGATATTTGTTATTTTTACTTGCCGAAAATTTTTGAAATTGATATTTTTGAAAACCTTATATTTTTACGAGTCTAACGGTATATTCGGAATATTTTTACTATTTCGGGCTCCGGGACACGTTTTTTAATAACTGTGTCCGATCGGGTTATAAACGAGTTGCCGTTTTACTAATCTGATCTGTCACGCCCCGCCCCCGCAGGTGGCGGCAACGTGATGCCAGGGCAGGCAAACCCACCTCTGGCCCCCTAGTGGTAATGGCCAACACCACCATTGCATCATGGTGGCCCCAACCAACGCATGCCCAAAGGGTACCACGGGCACTATAGGTATTGTTACCCTTAGGCAGAGTTGAATCCAGTCTGCAGACTCTAGGATTCGAACCCCAGACCTAAGGCTTTTGCCTGCCCCAAAGGCAGCACCTTTCACCAGTTGATCTGCAGATCAACTGGTGAAAGGTGCTGCCTTTGGGGCAGGCAAAAGCCTTAGGTCTGGGGTTCGAATCCTAGAGTCTGCAGACTGGATTCAACTCTGCCTAAGGGTAACAATACCTATAGTGCCCGTGGTACCCTTTGGGCATGCGTTGGTTGGGGCCACCATGATGCAATGGTGGTGTTGGCCATTACCACTAGGGGGCCAGAGGTGGGTTTGCCTGCCCTGGCATCACGTTGCCGCCACCTGCGGGGGCGGGGCGTGACATAAAAAGGCGCCTTTTTATGTCACGCCCCGCCCCCGCAGGTGGCGGCAACGTGATGCCAGGGCAGGCAAACCCACCTCTGGCCCCCTTGTGGTAATGGCCAACACCACCATTGCATCATGGTGGCCCCAACCAACGCATGCCCAAAGGGTACCACGGGCACTATAGGTATTGTTACCCTTAGGCAGAGTTGAATCCAGTCTGCAGACTCTAGGATTCGAACCCCAGACCTAAGGCTTTTGCCTGCCCCAAAGGCAGCACCTTTCACCAGTTGAGCTGCAGATCAACTGGTGAAAGGTGCTGCCTTTGGGGCAGGCAAAAGCCTTAGGTCTGGGGTTCGAATCCTAGAGTCTGCAGACTGGATTCAACTCTGCCTAAGGGTAACAATACCTATAGTGCCCGTGGTACCCTTTGGGCATGCGTTGGTTGGGGCCACCATGATGCAATGGTGGTGTTGGCCATTACCACTAGGGGGCCAGAGGTGGGTTTGCCTGCCCTGGCATCACGTTGCCGCCACCTGCGGGGGCGGGGCGTGACATAAAAAGGCGCCTTTTTATGTCACGCCCCGCCCCCGCAGGTGGCGGCAACGTGATGCCAGGGCAGGCAAACCCACCTCTGGCCCCCTAGTGGTAATGGCCAACACCACCATTGCATCATGGTGGCCCCAACCAACGCATGCCCAAAGGGTACCACGGGCACTATAGGTATTGTTACCCTTAGGCAGAGTTGAATCCAGTCTGCAGACTCTAGGATTCGAACCCAGACCTAAGGCTTTTGCCTGCCCCAAAGGCAGCACCTTTCACCAGTTGAGCTGCAGATCAACTGGTGAAAGGTGCTGCCTTTGGGGCAGGCAAAAGCCTTAGGTCTGGGGTTCGAATCCTAGAGTCTGCAGACTGGATTCAACTCTGCCTAAGGGTAACAATACCTATAGTGCCCGTGGTACCCTTTGGGCATGCGTTGGTTGGGGCCACCATGATGCAATGGTGGTGTTGGCCATTACCACTAGGGGGCCAGAGGTGGGTTTGCCTGCCCTGGCATCACGTTGCCGCCACCTGCGGGGGCGGGGCGTGACATAATCAACTGGTGAAAGGTGCTGCCTTTGGGGCAGGCAAAAGCCTTAGGTCTGGGGTTCGAATCCTAGAGTCTGCAGACTGGATTCAACTCTGCCTAAGGGTAACAATACCTATAGTGCCTGTGGTACCCGTTGGGGCATGCGTTGGTTGGGGTCACCATGATGCAATGGTGGTGTCGGCCATTACCACTAGGGGGCCAGTGGTGGTTTGTCTGCCCTGGCATCGCATCGCCGTCGCCTGCGGGAGCGGGTGTGACATAAAAAGGCGCCTTTTTATGTCACGCCCCGCCCCCGCAGGTGGCGGCAACGTGATGCCAGGGCAGGCAAACCCACCTCTGGCCCCCTAGTGGTAATGGCCAACACCACCATTGCATCATGGTGGCCCCAACCAACGCATGCCCAAAGGGTACCACGGGCACTATAGGTATTGTTACCCTTAGGCAGAGTTGAATCCAGTCTGCAGACTCTAGGATTCGAACCCCAGACCTAAGGCTTTTGCCTGCCCCAAAGGCAGCACCTTTCACCAGTTGAGCTGCAGATCAACTGGTGAAAGGTGCTGCCTTTGGGGCAGGCAAAAGCCTTAGGTCTGGGGTTCGAATCCTAGAGTCTGCAGACTGGATTCAACTCTGCCTAAGGGTAACAATACCTATAGTGCCCGTGGTACCCTTTGGGCATGCGTTGGTTGGGGCCACCATGATGCAATGGTGGTGTTGGCCATTACCACTAGGGGGCCAGAGGTGGGTTTGCCTGCCCTGGCATCACGTTGCCGCCACCTGCGGGGGCGGGGCGTGACATAAACTCAACTGGTGAAAGGTGCTGCCTTTGGGGCAGGCAAAAGCCTTAGGTCTGGGGTTCGAATCCTAGAGTCTGCAGACTGGATTCAACTCTGCCTAAGGGTAACAATACCTATAGTGCCCGTGGTACCCTTTGGGCATGCGTTGGTTGGGGCCACCATGATGCAATGGTGGTGTTGGCCATTACCACTAGGGGGCCAGAGGTGGGTTTGCCTGCCCTGGCATCACGTTGCCGCCACCTGCGGGGGCGGGGCGTGACATAAAAAGGCGCCTTTTTATGTCACGCCCCGCCCCCGCAGGTGGCGGCAACGTGATGCCAGGGCAGGCAAACCCACCTCTGGCCCCCTTGTGGTAATGGCCAACACCACCATTGCATCATGGTGGCCCCAACCAACGCATGCCCAAAGGGTACCACGGGCACTATAGGTATTGTTACCCTTAGGCAGAGTTGAATCCAGTCTGCAGACTCTAGGATTCGAACCCCAGACCTAAGGCTTTTGCCTGCCCCAAAGGCAGCACCTTTCACCAGTTGATCTGCAGCTCAACTGGTGAAAGGTGCTGCCTTTGGGGCAGGCAAAAGCCTTAGGTCTGGGGTTCGAATCCTAGAGTCTGCAGACTGGATTCAACTCTGCCTAAGGGTAACAATACCTATAGTGCCCGTGGTACCCTTTGGGCATGCGTTGGTTGGGGCCACCATGATGCAATGGTGGTGTTGGCCATTACCACAAGGGGGCCAGAGGTGGGTTTGCCTGCCCTGGCATCACGTTGCCGCCACCTGCGGGGGCGGGGCGTGACATGATCTTTTTATGCTACTTTAGATAATTATACGCTATTCTACATTCTAAGCTCCTACTTACTCTTACCGAGTTGCTTAATCGGGATTGCCGGACTTAAGCTATTACGTCTAACTAGGGTTTTGTTGACCATTAAGCTCCGGTTGACTTTTGGTTTAGGGTTTTAGGTTAAACAACGATTCCAAAAATTTGGGGGTTTACAATCTTTCCTTTAAAAGACTAGAAAACATTGAACTCAAATATTGTAACATGAGAAAAGAGCCAAAAGCTCTACAACTAGACTTAAAAATACTATCTTAAAAGTAAAATTATGTGATGCCATGGAAAAGAAAGGGATAAAGGCGAGGAGAGTACTTGTAATATTATCTTTTTTGTAATTTGGTGTCTAATGTTAGATTTTAGGCAAAAAGTACTCGTACTTTCAAATTAATGGCATTTAATGCTTCCGTACTCTTGACATGTAATGGAAAAATAAAACATTAGACACCAAAAGCCATCAATTTGAAAATACGAGCACTTTTTAGTCCAAAATCAAATATTGAACACCAAATTGTCAAAACATAATTGTACATACACTCCCTTTACCTTTATCCCAAAAAGAAAATGGGTAGGAAATATTGTTTGTAAAGTAGATAAGTATATATTCTATTACGTTTTTTAAACATATTGGAAAATGAGATCACATTGTCTTATTATTTTATATATAAACCTTAAAATCTTGTATGTCAATATATTACTGAAAGATGCAATTAAAACTAAATATAGTCGGTTTTAATTATTTCAATACTAGGTATGTTTTTGTTTCTTTTTTGGTTAGTTGTTCTATCTTATATTAATCTTAACTAAAGATGAGAACGATACGATAGAAAATTGTTTGAGTAGTTTTGGCTTTGATTATCATTGAGGGTTTGAACATATTTTTAGAAGTACTTACCATTTATTCATCAACCACTAACACAATTCTTATGTTTATAGTAGAAATTGAATTGCCTTTTTCAGAGTGATCTTGATAAATCTTAACCAATTTGTGTTGCAAAAAGAATGGGTTGAAGTTGACTCAAACTTAAGATTCTTTCTTAGTATTTCTTTTCTTTTTTATTTTTGAAATCTTAAGCCGGGAGAGAAGAGCTGTAGGAGGTGCACGAGAATGCAAACATCGTGCTGAAGATGTCTTCCTCCCCCCCTCCCCCCCTTCCATTTCTGTCATTCCTTTTCCGCACCCACGAAGCTTGGTTTCAGAACAAACAAGTCTCACATTACTAATTTTTCAATAAGTAGTCATCTTTATAATGAGTAGTTTGACAACTCATTAATAAAATGGTAGTTTTATAGGAAAGGTGGGCTTATTGGTGTTGGAATTATTCTAATATGATTTTGATGATGACAAAAGATGAAGTTTAATTGATATATCTATCTTATTAATTTCGGATATGTTCAATACTGTTTGAAATATTATTTGATTTTCTATAGTTCAGAATCTTCATTTTGAATGATCAAGTTTTATTAAAGTCAGAAGGACAATCAGAAGTTATGCTTAAGCTTTGATGGTGTTAGTCAGAAGTGTCTTCAGAACCTTGGGAAATGGAAAATAAGTTTCAGAAATACGAAATACATTAGTCAGAAGTTATTTCAGAACCTTCAGCGATGAAAAATAAGTCTATCAGAAGTTATTTCAGAACCTTCAAAATAACTTAATCAACAAATTGTTTTTGAAAAACACTCCGGAACTTATTTCAGAAGTTTTGACTAACAGAAATGTTTTCTTGATTTATTGATGGAATTCAAACTATTTTCAAGACCTAGCTCAACAAGTCAACTATATTTTGGGGAATATACTTGATGTGTTCCATAAATCTTGAATAATGTTTTTAGACTTACTACATCAAATATATGTGAGGAATATTTATTTTGCGAAATATCGAAATTATTTTACGAAAATGATTAAAGATTTTTTTTAGGATTAGTCGTATAAGGATGTTGGTAAAAAACAGAAAGATATCCTAGAGATTTGATTATTAGTCAAAGAGATATATGTATTAGATACCCTAGCTTATCTATTCCTCTCATCGTGGGATATTATCTAGTTTGTTTTTATTGTTATAGATATCACTGAAATATTTTGCAAACATATCTCCAACAGAAGGATTATCTAGAATATCACGGCAAAAGAAGATTTTACTTCAATAGATTTTGTTTTTGATTTCCAGATTTTATTCAAGAATATCTCGATTGGATGAAAGTCTGATATTTGTTATATGGGATACGGTCAAATAATTTTTTATTTACCGAGATATTAGGAAGTTTTTCTTTTTTAACAATTTTTTTTTAATCTTGAAGAAGATATAACTACTGGTTGTTATCAAATAAAGGACAAGATTAAATATATCTTGTTGGCGATATCTTTGGAAGAAAGAGTTATCCATCAACAAACTTTTGAACGTTCAAATCAGCTGGAAGATGAGAACAAATCTTTTGCAAGCCGAGAATCTGGGAAGCAATCCTCATCCTTGAGATATTTTATTTAAAACGTCATGGAAGAAAAGAAAAAATAGAACATCTTCTGATTTAAAAATATCCTCTCGTGACACTCAGCTAAAAAAAGAAAAAGAGAGTTTTTGGTTATCATCTAATTAGTTTTTGTTGAACGACAACATTCTTCAAGTTTTACTTGTGATCAGAAACTTCAGCAATCCATCTTTTGCTTTCGTTCTTTGAATTTTTTTGTAGTAATAGGAGGATCTTGTAGATACCTTCTTTGATAATTAGATCACTCTGTAGATTGATTAAAGCTAGAAGGTTAGCAGTGAGAATCGAGCAGAGCGAATTGCACTATCTTGTAATTTTGGATTTATTGACATAGTGAAACACAACCCGTAGGTTAACGGGGTCCCCGGCGTGGAGCTGGAAGAGTGGACTGACGCACAAGGCGGAACCACTATAAATATCTGCCAGATCTTCATATCCCTTCTCTATTTATATTTCAGCAATTTATTTTATAATAGTTTAATTGTTCATATTGTTCTCTTAACTTAAAACCAAAGGGGACATTATTTAAAAGAAAAATTTTAATTTTCTGAAATAATCAATTCAACCCCCCCCTTCTTGATTATTTTCGGGACCAACAATTGGGTTTCCTTATGTAGACTTGAGTTGAGGTTATTTTATTGTTATGAGCAAATTTAATTATAATTATGATATTTATGGTATAAATAAATTAATACTAATTATACTCATTATAGTAATAATAAGTAAAACAAATAAAAATAATAATTTTGATGAAAAAATGAATGCCACATCAGCTAACATGTAGCGTGTTAGTCAAAGTGGCACCCTCAATTTACATAGTGAATTAGATTGCAACTTCAAAATGATGTGGTAGTTAGGTACTTAAGCCCCTACGAAATGTGTGGGAAGGTTCGATGGGTATTCAATAAGGGGATTTATGAGATTGGATGGTCAATTACAGTAAGAATGAAGTAATAAGAGGTAATGATAACTTGTATATAGCATTACGATAGGCCATGCTCATTATTTATTTATTTTTCTTTTCTAACAAGTTATAGAGGCTTATCAATCTTCCCCAATGCAAGACTCAAGATCTTTTCTATTCCCCATTCGTTCGGCAAGAGTCATGAGTACTTTTATGCATGTTGATACTTCTAGGACACTAGAAATGCTTGCTTTTTGTGATTTTAATGAATAAACTACACATGTGATTGTTGCATTAGAATAGATACATGTGATATGTGGATATGTGTTTGTTTAATATGTACTGGCTTTGCTGCTAGTTCTTTTAACATTTTAGGTACTTTTTTTTTTAATGATTTGTACATAAACTTGCATTAAGACTCATGGGGATTTTTGAATGAAGACTCTAAGGAATGACTCGATTACATGGCGTTACATGGTGTCAAGGGTATTGATTATGCTAGTAGAGTTTTTACCCTTGCAAACACAAAAAAAAAAAAGTGTTAGTAGTGCGCCGGTGGCTTGTTTGGCACGGCTACTCCGGTGTTAAGAATTAGGTTATCTTAAAATAGGTTTTGATGATAACAAAAGTGTAAAAAGATTACTCACAAGTTTATTAAGTGTGTAGTTTTGAGTTATAGAGAAAGACAAAAAATGAATAGTATCAGGTATTTAGAAGGTCATCCAGAAGTTATCACAGAAGGTTGACAGCATTTGACAGTAGAAAATGAAAAGTATCGAGAGTCTTTGCAATATTTATAGAAGGTTTCAGAAGGTTGTTTGCAAGAAAATGAATAGTATCAGGAGCGCAAAAAGGTTTCACAGAAGGTTGTCTGTAAGTAAAATGAACACTTTCGGAAACACAGAAGGTTTTCCAGAACATTGCTTGAAGAACAAAAGACAAACAGAAGGTTTCCTAGAAATACAGAAGGTTTCACAGAACCTTTCTACAATTTTTTTATAGCAAAAGAGTGCTATGGATTTTTACTGTTCATCTTTTCAAATGGGATCATTTACACTTCAGATCAGTACAAATCTTTATTTTGAAGACCTAGCTCCAAGATAGTAAGCATATTTGGGTAGTATACTTATTTATTTTCACTTAAGTTGGTTAGAATCTAAGGGGATTTAAAGTTAATCTCAAATTTTCTCTCTCATCAACGATTAAATTTCAAGAACAAGGAAAACATCGTTTTGAATGGATAGGGAAGAATATCATATTGTGGTGACCCACATTTCCCATGCTTCAAATTTCAAATCAAGGAGAATATCATCTGGAAACAAATCTACATGTTACATATCTATCACGATGAGGATATCACGTAAGATTTTTTTTTAACGGATTAGCAAGATTTGAATTCGTGTCCAATAGCATTCTAGATTTGAAAATCAAACAAAGAGATAAGGATTGAGAGATTCTATCCATTATATTTTCAATAGGTTTTGAATTTGAAAGAGGATAAGATTCACAAGATTTTATCTGAGATATTTAGGGAAGGTTGATCCATGAACGTTGAAGCCTGGAGTCCTTCCTTCTTATTATTTTCACGACAAAAGACAAAAAAAAAAAAAAAAAACCAATAGAACATTACAATCCTTCTTACAAGCAAGAGAAAAAGTTTACTTCACAAGAAAAGAAAAAACGACCCACTGCTTTTTCCTTTTTCTACACGAGCTTATCTGAGCTTTCTTTCTTCTTTACAAGCTTCAGACTTTTGAATCTTTTCTTTGTGTAATAGAAAGATCGTGTTGTTGCCTTCTAGTTTTTCTAGTTATTCTAGTTTACAAGTTTAGACTCTATAGTATCAGTTGTTAGCTTAAAGAAAGCTGCGAGAATTGAGCAGAGAGAATTGTACAAGCTTATAACTTGATTTGATTAGATATAGTGAAAAATACCCGTAGGATAATGGGGTCCTCGGCTCAGAGCTGGAAGAGTGGATTGACGCACAAGGCGGAACCACTATAAATAGTTTCCTGATTTTCTATTCCCTATCTTTTTAATTTCTGTAATTTATTTCCATATTTGTTAATTGTTTATATTGCTCTCGTTTTTTAAATCGAAGGGAAATAATTTTTATAAGGCGAAAATTTTTATTTTTACTAATAATCAATTCAACCCTCCTTTTGATTATTTAAGTGGGCCCAACATTAAGTTACTCCGTAGGTTTCTTAGAGAGTTTCTCAAAGAGTATTGATAAGATAAAAAGCCATTATCCCTTCCTTTATAAAGGGAAGGGCTATTTATAGTTTATTGACCATACCAGAATGATGTCTACCGAATCTTTTCTGTTAGAGCAAATCTTCATCTGATAGATGACTTAACACCCAAGGTAAAGGAGTTGCAACTGCATGGAGTGTGGTTCAACTAGTGATGTCGCTCGGGGATAAAGTAGAGATCTTATGGAATCGAGCTCGAGGTTGAGCTCGTAGGCTTCCCTTGAGATGGAGGTGAGCAAGAGCTCAAGGTGAGCATAGGCTCAGGATCCCTTACTGGGGTGAGACTCGAGGTATCTTTGGTCATGGGCTCTTCATGGGCCGACCAAGTTAATGATCTTTTAGGTTCTTCTTAGGCTCTTTGGTCTATGCGAGGATGATAATGAGCTGAGTAGGTTATGGCTTATATTCTATTATCAACACTTGTCCCCTTTACTCTCTTTGTGAGGGAACAAGGAGAGTAAGCAGTTTGTGCTCAGCTCAAGAGGTCGACCTGTCGAGTTGATACTCTTTGCGCTCTTCTTAATTTGAGTTGCGTCCCTAGAGTTTATGATAGAATGATCTTTCCTAGAGGTGGTTTCAATCTATGTCCGATCATCTTGATTTTATGATTTTAGAGATTGATCTGTCTTGGGTTGAGCAATCGCCTTGGGTTCATGGTTGCGTGGCTTGTTTAGGAATTTCTTTTTTTTTTTTTTTTTTTTTTGAATTCGAAAGGATGTGATCATTGTAATAATGGCTTTTAACATTTGATAACATTGATGTCATAACGATGTCTTGATCATTAGGATTCGTTTACATGTTCTAAGGGGTTGGAATTGTCATGTCTTTCCCTCATCCTATTATAAATACTTGAGTCTTGATGAAGGTTTCATATTCATAACAGTCCTTAAATTCCACTTGCATGAAAACAATTTCACTTCATTTCTTAAATCTTCATTGTTCATTTTTCTTGTGTCATTTTAATACTCAACGAGGTTGAGCTCGGTAATTCCTAGTATTTTTCTCATGATTTAAGTGGTAGGGTTGAAAGAGTTGTTGGCAAAGTGGGGAGAGTTTAGAGAGGCCAAGCACTAAGTCAGGGAACTTGAGCTCGAGTAGGGAGAGGAGATATTAAGCAAAGGTATGACCCCAAGAGTTGATTAGGACATGGTGGTAGGGTGGTTGCTAAGGACTTTAGAGACGATGACTTCTAGATCTATTCGTATAATGAACTTGCCAAAAAAGTGCATCAGCTTCCTCTAGACAAATATGCCAAAGATGATGAAGAGTTGAAGTTAGAGGAGCCGCTATACACCAAGGTAGTCGATGGTATAGGACTTGACAGAGTTGAGAGTAGCCTTACTAAGGTAAGGCTTGATGGAGTCTGGAAAGGGGAGATGCGAGGCTCCCCTGAGGGATGGGAGGCCATATCCCCATCTCGGTCTAACCAATTTTGCTTATTGAAGGAGCAAAGGTTTGCGTTGTATAACGTGGCGTTCAAGTTTGGCCTAAGGATGCCCCTTTCTCCTTTCTAAGGAGTTCTTCAACCATCATAGGCTGTCTTCCGCTCAACTTGTCACGCCCTAAGGGGTACCCTAAACGTGAAAGTCCGCCATACACAATACTAAAGCTTAAGAATGACTACCTTAGTTACGCAAAGGCTTCCATATCATGTACAAAGTGTACATCATAACCAAGGGCACATATCGGAGTAGCACAATTTACATTGATAACGATCAAGTAACAGGACAAATGGAGTACTTATCATAAAATATAAACATGATTGTTTACATATCTTAGAGGCATACCCCCACTATTGTCTCTAAATCTATATAAATACATTCCTTTAAGAATCTCCAAAATACTAACATAGCGTACATTACGTATAAGGAATTTACAAAATAACTTCATCCTATGTTCCCATCGCCTCCACAAGAGTTTAAAATCCATCTATGACTTCTTCAATGTCATGATCCTTGAGTAAAGCCATAAGTATATTTGTTTCAACAAGAATCTATGAGGGTATAAGCTACAATTAGCTTAGTGAGGTATTCCTTTTCATTTGTACCATGGTTTCAAACAAGTCCAATTAAATTTTCATGCATATGCTATGGATGCTATGCAACAATCACGTGATTACACAAATATATATAGTTATCCAGAAACTATATATAAAACGGATTTACCCCTCCATGTTGAAGGTTAGGCAATTGTTGATGAAGATTCTTGACCTTCTACTACTAGCCCCTAGGCCCCTACTCAAAGCGTTTGATTAACTTAGCTCCGAACCTAGAGTCGCATTCCCTGAGTGATGTGGATTCTCTAGGAAGAGACAGAACCCATGTCATAGCAAGATAATAGCCCATCCAACTTTACGCATAGGAGTAGCAGCCTTCTGAAAGAAATATGACACGATAGATGCTATGCGTGAACGTTTTATTTTTCTTAACTCAAACCTTATCAAGGTTTCTTAGGGGTGATAAAACAATTTGGCAAACAATAAGCAAATATACATGTAGGTTACAAAATACTTAAACAAACAATTTGAAGTTGCGATATTCTTAATTCTCATTTCATCACATTAGTATAGAATCACATATATACATATCCCTGAATTCTTCATACATAACCATTTTTATCTTTTCTTAGTATACTAATGTTACTACTCTACAAGCACAAGCAAGTAACGAAATTAAGAGGAATAACTCACTTATCCATTTTGCAATCTTCTTACGAGTAATCTCAGGAAGAGAAATCTCTATTCCTTGTTACCTAAACAAAAGAAATACCCAGGATGAGTATTTTGTAGAAATTCTATTTAAACTTTCTAATTCTATTTTACTATGTTTGTCAAAATCACATGAAAGGAAATTCCAACTTAAAATGGCCATAACTTGCTCATTTTAGCTTAAATTTCTAATATATTATGCCGATTTCTACCTATTTGAAAACATCTATCCATTTTTAAGGTTTTTTGGTCATATAAGGTTGTTTGGGTTCTGAAATCGTAGGGTGCATATTCATTACAAAAATTATAGTTTTCAAAACACAAGTTTGCAAACTTTTCTTTATCCGAAAATACTTGTATCAAAGTGTAGACATTTGTATAGTTGAAAAAAACCCTTTGAATATATATATATATATATATATAGACTCATATTGTTTGCAAGATTCTAATGTTGTCTCAATGATTACATTTCGTAAAAAAATGTCTTGAGGTGTTGAAGACTTGTCTTAACAATTTATTTCCTAAGTGTTTTGAAAATATTCATAATTTCTTGAGTTATTATAAGTATATTCTTATTTTGTTTTCTAATTTCTTTTCTAAAATATTTTCTCTTAGCTTTATCTTTTACAAATTTTACTTTTAGTGATAAAAAAATGAAGTTTTTAAGAGTTTTATTGAGTTGTTGATAACTTATAATAATTTGAGTTGTGTATATTTTCTTTTAAAGAAATGGCTTTGATAAAAAAGTCTTTTTATATTTTCATTTTCCAACTTCTTTAAAAATAAACTTTATTTCTAAAAATTGGTCTTTTAACTCTTTGACCAATTTTACTTGGAAGGAAATCATGTTTAACATTTTCTTAAGTTTTTGATAATATCTATTGTTTTTGAAACCTCTACTGTTTATATTCCTTTATTTCTTGAAAATAAGTTTATCATTTAGAAACCTCGGCAAACTTTTATTTTTCTAAGTGAGTTTATAATTTAGTGAGTTGATTTTATCTTCACTTATAAAACTTAGTTTAGTTATTACTTTTGGTAAAAATTCCTACAAGTAATCTTTTTGAAAAAAGTTTCTTTATCAAATAATTATTATTATTGAGTTTTAATAAACTTTATGTGATTTATCATAATAAAAAAATTATTTTATTAGTTAACTTCTTTGAGAAAAATCATTTTTATTGTTATTTGAGAAAAGTCTTGGTGGGTTTGAAAGATGTTGTAAAAATAGTATTTTCTAAGTGGGTAATAACAAAATCTTGATGTATATAAGGAGAGTTGGTTTCATTTTTCCCTTTGTTTCCTTGGTAAAATTATCCTTGTTAACACTTAGGAAAACTTTGGGAAAAGTTTGAGAAGAAGTTGTACATTTTATAAGTTGTTATTGACAAGTTTCTTTATTTAGTGACTAGTTACAATAATAAAAGAGTTTTAGTTTCAAGTTCGTCTATTAAAGAAAAATTCCACTTTAAATGTTGTTAAGACAATATCATTATGAGGATGCATGTATATGAGCATGTAATATGAAAATAATGAAAATAGAAGAAAAAGGAAAGAAGCAAGACAATAATAATAAGCGAGGTAATAATATCAAGTATTAGGAACCTTAACTTCATCAAGATATCCCGGTCACGTATTGGGAGCCTTAGCTTCATCAAGGCAACCCGGTCAAGTATTGGGAGCCTTAGCTTCATCAAGGCATCCCGAGACTATGTCCTAAAAAAAAAAGAAAAAGAAAGAAAAGAAAACCAATAATAAAAGCAATAATAGAAGCATTAATATAAAAAGCAAGTTAGTAAAAGTTAGTGAGTATTAAGCTCTAAAAATATATAGATATACATATACTTAATATATATATATATATATATATATATGGAGTTAGATTAGAAACACAACAACAACAATAATATCATTAATAATAACATATATTTAGAAGCATAATAACAAGATAATAATATTGGAACTATGTGCAAAACAAAACATGAACATGTTATTACTTTTACTACTCATATGAGTTTCAAAACAACACCATGGTCATGCTAAGTTACATGACATGGGTAAAAATATTGGTAGGGGTTTATCTTTAAGTGTTTATGTGGTAGGAAGTAGAGATGAATATGGATTATGTGGTTAGTGTATGTGGTAGATAGTTTGTGTATAAAAAATGATTTTTGTGAGAGAGGTTTATGTGGTAGGGTTTACCTTTGAGTGTTTACGTGATAGAAAGTAGAAGATGAATATAAGATTATGTGGTTAGTGATATGTGGTAGAGAGAAATTTTGGAGAGAGGATTTGTGGAGAGATTTTGGGAGAGTTTTGTTATATGAAATGAAGGTGTGAAAGAAGTAGAGGAGATAGAGTATTTATAGAATTTTGGAGTGAAAATTAGATGTAATAAAATAATTTGAAAAAGAAAATAAATAGAGATGTGAGAGAGAGGGGAGACACCGGTTCTAAGGGTAAGAGAGAGGGAGTGAGTTGATTTCGTTTGTATTTTGTAAGAAAATAATTAATATGTAAGATATGATTTGATATAAGATGTATTAGAATGGTAAAAAGTAAGAAAATAGGCGTATAGGTAGTAAGAAAAAGTAGAGATAGATGAATAGTAAAATAGTGGTATGAATAGTAGACTGGACAATTAAAATACCAGTAGTAGTAAAAATACATGTATAAATGCGATATTTATAATTTTTAGTTACTGAAAAATTCTAAAACTGATATTTTTTGAAATCTTATATTTTTATAAGTCTATTGGTATTAACGAAATATTTTTGCCGTCTGGTGTACTAGGGCACAGTTTTCAAAAATTGATCTCGTTCAAATCGAAGGACACTAGAAATTTGAGAATCTAATATTTTTAAGCTTCTCTATATTATTACAAACTATTATCAACAATTATTTCAATTTCGTTGTTTAGAGTTCAACAGCGCATGATTGCCGGATCTTAAACACTATTGTTTGTTGTAAACTTTGTTGACTTTTAGGGTTTCGGTTTAACTTCCAGTTTTGTTGAGTTATTCGTAAGATCATAAAATTTTGGGGTTTTGTTCGTATTATATTTTTAGTTCAACATTTATGGTTTATTTCATTTTATATGTGATTATTTAATATTTTTCAGTTCTTGGGGTTATTTAACCAAGTCTAGGGTTATGGCTTGACTCAGTTTGACTTTTGGTGAAAATTAAAGTTTTTTATTCTAAAATTCACCGAAGGATTTAAGGTCTTAGTATTTTGTTGTCGAGAGTTATTTAGATATATCATCTTGATTTATATGTGAGGAATTGGATAGATTATTTGATTGGTGTATGGATGTTAAATCAATCGATTGTTGGATTTTCTATTTTGTTTTGAGGGTTCTCTTTTCTCTCAAGGTTAAGAATTTTTGTATTTGACCTTATTTAGAATTTGGTTTTAACTTAGGTTGATTTTCAGCGTCTCGGTTTCCATGTTAGACTTCTAGGATTTTATTTTTTATGAATTATGAAAATTTCAGGGGTTTACACAACTACTCCTGAACACCTAGCGTATCTTGGTGGCTTTTGAGGCTCTACGATTGGGTGTGTTAGTGAGGCTCACTTTAGTTCTATTCTGAAGGTATCATAACTTCAAGAAGTCCAACTCAGGGCATTGGTGTCTTACAAGATGGAGCAAAAGCTCATTCAAGCTCGTTGATGGGCATACTAGCTTGAGTGGCTAGAATTAGAAGAGTCGTTTCTGGATTGTTGGTATTAAGGAGGGATCCCAGTGTAAGTTTGATTTCTTGGTGATGTGGTGCCTTCCAATCTATTCCAAAAAACCATCAAAGTTAGAGCTCGTGACATTAGGGCCCAAAAGGATATAGAGAGTTCATGAGGTTGTGAGGTGGGAGACCCTTAGACGTTCGGTTTGTGGTTAGGAATTACTTGAAGGGTAAGCCCATCATTGATGGTGATGAGGTTACGATTCCTAGAGGTTGGAGTGTTTCTTTAAGCGTCAATATACTCTTTTACCCCTAGCTTCTATCGAGTTAAGCTCTAATAGAAGAATATCTCTACTAATTGGTGATGAATCCATGGTTTTTGAGCATTCAAGCTTGACTTAGTAAGTTTTTTGTTTCTTTATTGATTTTTTACTATTACCTTTTTTTTTTGGCATTGAATTGGAGATGAAGGATGTAAATGAGCTTCTTGTAGGGCTATCGATGAAGAAAAGGAAAAAAGGCTTAAGCTAAGAAGAAGGACCGTACAAAGAGGTGGACTATTGAGGTTGATGTGCATGAGGAAATTGCTTTGGCTCCTATTGCTGACTTGAGTGTTCAGATCATGAAGACCCTGGCATGCCTTCGATCTCTCGAAGAGCAGAGTCTACCTTGACTTTCCTCAGTTGTCATTTTGCTGAATGTTCACGCATCTCCCAGGACCGAAGCTGTTAAGAACAACACCAATGTTCTTAGTGACCTTATGGGGTTGGGAGTTTGCAAGGATTAACCTAGCATGGCTATTACTAGAGGCACGCTTGACTTCTTTGGAGGTAAGGCCATGAAGTGGAGTAATTTTTTTGTTGATTGGAGCTTATCTAAGGAGGTTACTGTTGTAGAAGATAAGAATAGGATGAGGACCTTGCTTGGTGAGTTGAGCTTTAGAGAGCAGATGCTGGATTTTTTACTGTGTAAGATGTATGAGGTAATCTCCTTACTTGCTTTGAATTGTGGCGGGCTTTCCAAGGTTCTTTCTTTTTTTTTTTTTTTTGTATTTTAGGCCGTAGTGACTATCTCTAAGGTGATGAGTTATGCAAGAGGGAACTAGGGAATGGTAAATTTACCTTTTTATTCACTAAGTTCTTTCCATAGCTTTCTTTTACGATTAAGCTTAATTTCTTCTAACTAAGGTTCTAAAGAGGTCGGGAGATTAATAGCCAGTCTACAAAAAGAGTTCATTGAGGCGAGATAAGAGGGGGTTAGGCTAGCGAGTGACTTGAGTGCTACCTTGGAGGAGATGAAGAAATTGCTACATGATATAGAGATCAAAGTCCTTTGGTGTTAGGGGGAGTTAATTGAACCCAAGAAGCAATAGTCTTTGTTTAAGGTTGTTGTTGATGAGTACGGGAAAAAATGGGAAGATGTGAAGCAACAACGCGTATTTTATGTCTTGTAAAATGAAGGAAGCCATTTCAGAGCTTAATAGATAGATGAAGGAGGCCGAAGTGATTATCTTAGAGCTTAATAGGTTAAAGGAAGAGGCTGGGGCATTTAGCTCGGAGTGAGAGGAATTAAACGAATGTTGTAAGTATCATCACAATCGCGAGCATGATACGAATAATTGCAAGTATTATCATAGGCAACTCGAAGCGAGAATACATATATTTTTTTTTCATTCGTTGTGCTCATTCATTCATTCATTTTTTTAACACATGAGTTCTTTCTTCTTATGTAGGTTCATTTGGTGAGCTTAGAAAGTGGGTTGGTCGTGAGCGATGCGGCCAAGAAGCAGGTCCTTAAGGAGCTCTTTAAAAGCAATGAGTGGACTAAGCTCTAAAAGAGGCCTGCTAAGAATAATGCTAAGTTGGTGTGGGACAAGGCACTTAAGAAGTACTCGGACCTAGACCTCAATTTTTTGACTATGAGGCTCGATGAAGTTGCTGCTAAAGTCAAGGAGGAAAAGGAGGAGAAGGATGATGATGGTAACGAGGAGGATGAGAATGAGGAGCTTATGAGAGTTAGAGGAGGCATAAAAACCGAAGAAGCTATCGCTACATAATTTGTATCCATCTCTACCCAATGGGAAGACTAGTAGGCCCTTTTTGTCATAGCTTCTGACCTTACTTTGGCTCTTGAACCATGTACGAAGGGTCGAGCTAAGGTCTCCTTATTGCAGTTGTTCATTGAGTCTATTAATCAGCTCATATTTTTATTTTTTTGCCTTCGAAGTGCCTTGTATGTGAAAATCCCATTGATAAATGAAATGAACCCTTTGTTTGTAATTTTTCTCTTGATTATATTTTTACTACTTTTCATTGTCAAAATTTTATCAAGTGTTTAGAGCTCTACTTCATTTTTTGAGGTCGTGTTTAAGCTAACGAGGCTTGGTTTACCACATCAAACTCATTTGCAACTTAACTTAGCTTTTAATTCATCAATTAAAAATGACATGGAACAATCCAGGCTAGTCAATCTAGTACTTGGGCACTGGCAAGCCTATGACAGACTAGCTGTAGGTGATGACATCAGCTAGTAGGTAGATTCGCCTGTGCCTAAGTTATCCTAATTCAAGGAAAGTCTCCCTTGATCTTCTTTAGACTCTATTGCCTGTAGTTTTCTACATACCAGGTTACTAGGAAGGAAAACCTTATGCCTTACCTTTTTGTTGTAGTATCTAGTAGGCCTTTGTTGATAAGCTACCACCTTTTTGCTCACTATGTCCCATATTTCTTTTGTAGCATCTAACTCGGCCCTGAGACGAATTTTGTTGATGAGCTCATCATAAGATTGGACTCGAATGTTCAGGAGCTTGAACTCGATAGGTAGGAGTGCTTCAAATCCAAAGGCCAGTCAGAATGGGGTCTCTTTCTTTAAGATTCGCTAAGTAATGTGATATCCCCACAATATACTAGGGAGCTTGTCTACCCATTTGTCACCCAAGCGATCTACTTTGGCCTTTAAACTCTCCATTATGGTTTTGTTGACTGCCCTGACCTAGCCATTTGCCCCAGGGTAGGTGATCGAGGTATAATATAGAGTTATTTTGTATTTTACACAATAATATTTAATCTTCTTCAAGCTAAACTATTTACCATTGTCTAATACAATGGAAAGGGGGACTTCAAACCTAACTAAGATGTTAATGTAGAGAAAAGACAGGACATTCTTGTTTATAATTCACTACCACCTTATCTTCCACCCATTTTATGAAGTAATCATATCAGACTATAATGAATTTTTTTTTTTTGTCCAATTGATCTGGGGAAAGGATTGAGAATATCAACTCCCCACATGGCGAATGACCCTAGGCTAGGGAGGCAGTGGAGGTTTATGCTTGAGGCGTAATTGACTAGGGCAATTTTTTAGCATCACTTATACCATTGTACGAACTACTTTGGGATGGTTTGCATGGTGGATCAGAAATATCCATCTTAAATGACTCAGGTGTGTAGTGATTGAGCCCTTAACATGGTCGCTACACTCCTTAGCATGGAGGTCATCTAGCACTTACTGTCCCTCTTCTAGGTGCAAGCAACGAAGTAAGGGAAAGCCAAAGCCCCTTTTGTATATAAATCCATTGATTAAAGTGTATTTAGTTGCTATGTACATCAATTTCTTTACCTCTACTTTGCCAGAGGGCAAACTAACGTCTTTTAGATACTTTTCTATCAGTGTCATCTAGCTCTGTGGTGGAGGGGCATGCTGTAGCTCGAGTACTTCGTGAGTTTTATTCATGATGGTTTATCTTGGAGGAATTCCACAAAGATTTTTCCTTTAAGTTTTCCCTGGTTGATGACCATTAAGGAGGCTAACTTAGAGAGCTTATCAAGTTTTGAATTGTTGGCTCTTGGTATTTTAATAACGTCTTAAGAGGAAAATTCCTTGGTCAAGGATCGAACCATCTCTAAATATTCGGCCATCTCCTTATTCTTTACTTCATAGGTGCCCTTGACCTGTTGCACAACAAGCTAGGAATTTGAGAAAAATTTGAGTTCCCTTACATCGTTATTACTTGCAGGGAAACAAAGTTTTAGGGTGTATCTAATTTTGACTTTGTAAGGTCCTTCTAAGCCTTATTACCCCCTACACCCACCCCGCACCCCTCCCCCCATCCCAACCCAGTACGCGCGTGCGTGTAGGATCCATCCACATGGAATGTTTGTACAGTTTTTGGTTGACCTTCTAGCTCAGATGGGCTTGTGTATTCAACCACAAAATCTAGTAGCACATGGCCCTGATGGCATTGTGAGGTTGATATTACACCCTATATGCACTAAGCTCGATGGTATATTTCATCATCTTTCCAGGCACTTCAGGTTTCTGAAAGATTATCCTTAATGAGACATCAATGAAGATGATGATCCGGTGTGACTAGAAATAGGGGTGTGGACGTTGAGTAGATATCACTACTGTCAAAGTGAACTTTTTTAACTTACTATATCTTTCTTAAGCTCTTTGGTGGATGATAAGCTCATGTTTTACTCACTTTTTCTTGATGAAATCATGTTATTCTATTATGGATTTTATAGAAATTTAATGGAAATGGTACTTAAGTGTGTTTAAATTGTTATTTTAGGTCTTGAAGGAGTTATCATACAAACACATGCAATTTGGAGGAGTTTCATGCTCATTTGGAGAAGAAATCAAATCAACATTGGCTAAGAATAATTCAACATAGCCAGCCTTTGAATGCAAAACAGGCAGCATTCATCGAACTTCAACAAGGCCACTAGTGTTCAAAGGAAATCTTCATCAGCTTTGAAAAACTTAACGCATGCCCACAAAAAGGAGAGGCTACACCACTCGCTTTAAGGCAGTGTTACTTGTGAACATAATGCAAATTTTTAAGGCTGACGTCTACATTACCAGCGTACAAGTGATTCCCTTCGGATTTTGCAATTTTGATCCTACACCAGCAAGTCTGAATTCTACGCCACCGGTGTTAAGCTGGCTTTGCAAACAAATAGAAACAAATTCTTTAATGTTGTCTTTAATGTTGTCTTCAACACAGCCAGTACTTAAACCGGTGTAGATTGTACGCCACCTATACGCTACCGACGTTGTACCGGTATATGTTGCAACCAATGGAATTCTTTTGCTTTTGATTATAAATATCTCTTGTTGAATCATCTAGAAGATAGGATGATAGGTGCAAACCCTAAGCAGAAAAGAGAACACTCAAAACATGTACCTTGTGATTCAATGTTAAGGCACTAAAACCTTAATGTTTTAGCAACATGTAGAGGCGATTTTAGGGTTTTATTACAATCAAGCAATGCTCGATTCAGTTGGGTTGATGGATTTGAAGACAAGATTTTGATAAATGAAATTGCTATTGAGGTGGTTTCTATCCTTGATTTTTATGTTTATTGCTCGATTGTTGTTGAGATGCCATGTTTCATTGATATGTGATCATGCATTGATGGATTTGATGAATTGGGTAAATTGATTATTTTGATATTGTCATTTGATTATTTGGGAATTTAATCATTGTTGTCCATGATCTATTTGATTAGTTCAAGGCCCATATGGGTTGGATAGATTAGGATTAGAGATACTTGAGAGAGATTTGATAATCCATATGTACACAACTTGAATTTTTGAAAAAGATTTGTCATAGGGATATGCATGTTTTTGATGAAATTCATGAGCTCACCTTTCTTAATGCTATTTCGATTACAATTTTAGGTCACTTAGCGGTGCTTAATTTTTAATTTAAACTAGAATAGTAATTTCGGTGTGAGCGGGTTATTATTTACTTGAAAATTATAGATAAATTGCCTTGATAGGATAATTTATGTTGTAATTAGAATTTTGCTACTCTGAGAGGTGGGCTAGTTCTAGTGAGTTTGATTAAATCCCAAGTAATCAGTTTCAATATCAACTTGAGGCATAAATCCAATTTAAATGAGAATATAATTACATTGTTCCTTATTGTTTTTGTATCTCCTAAACCCGGATCCCTCATTTTTGTTGCTAGAGCATATGGTTTAAAGTGTTCACATTTGCTCATTAGTTTAATCTTAGTTAAATCATAATCTATAGCTTAGTTAAAGATCTAATATTTGATAGCTTAGATTAGGGAAATACTCGACATTCTAGTACTTAGCCATTTGCTCCCTATGGATCAACCTGGTATCACCAGTAATTTTATTGCATACGTACCCGGTTTCTACTTTCTACTAGTTGGTTATTTTGTGCTTGTACATAGAGTTTGAGATCAATAGAGCGTAAATTTGGTGCAGTCAGTGGACATGGCTTACATAGTACGTAGGTTGGTGTTGTCGCCTTTTTGTCCGGGTTAGGACATACGAAATAACTCAGTCAGTCACTGTGAAGTATAAATATAGGTCTTCTTGCAGAATTAGAGTTGCCAACGCCGGTGGCTCTGCCAGTAAATGTTTGCAGTCCTTGAAGGCCTCTTAAGTTTCTTCGACTTATTAAAATTTGTTAGGCTTTTTGACAATTTTGAAGAATTCGGAACACTTATTAGTACTTTTAGGGAAAAATCTTCTTAAGGTGATTACTCTACCTACAAACCATTGTACCTCCTTGATGGAAGAAGGAGGTTTCATCATTAAGATTGCTTTGATCTTATCGGGGCTAGGTTCGATTCCTCTTTGTGACACGACAAAACTTAAGAATTTTCCTAAGGTGGTCTCAAAGGCACTTTTTTTGCCGATTGAGCTTCATGTTATAAAAGCGAAGGTGATTAAAAGTTTCTTAGTGGTCATGGAGATGGTCGTTTGCTTGCATGCTTGCTTTTCATGATCATGTCGTTGATATAAACTTCCCTATTCCTATCAGTCTAGGCTTTAAATACTTGAGTGACTAGCCTTTGAAAGGTAAGTCCAGTGCTTTCGAGCCCAAACAACATCACTTTGTAGTACTAGGTGCCAAAGGAGGTAACTAATAAGGTATGAACTTCGTTAGTTGTGTTCATCTTGATTTGGTTGTAGCCTAAAAAGGCATCCACAAAGCTTAGTAGATCATAATCTGAGGTGTTATTGACGAGCTAGTCAATTTGATGTAGGGGAAGATAATCTTTCGAGCATGCTTTTTTCAAGTCTATATAATCTACCCACATCGGCTATTTACCATCGAATTTCATAACCAATATGACACTGCCAACCAGGTTAGGTATTTCTCCTCCTTAATAAATCCAGCTCATAGGAGCTTTTGCACCTCTTCTTCAATGGCAACTTGTCTTTTCTAGGGTAAAGTGCTTGATCTTCTACTAGAATGGCCTTTGGATTTTTTTCACATCCAATTGATGGGTGATTACATTCAGGTTTATGCCAGGTATGTTAAAGAGTAACTATGTGAAGACATCCTTATTCACCCCTAGGAATGCAATTAGGCTCTCCTTCAAATTTGGTGTGATCAATGTTCCTACTTCAGTAGTATGCTTAGGAAAATCTTCTAAAGTGATCTCTTTAGTGAGCTTAGTAGGTTTATTATGATGTTTAGGTCAGTCTTTAGGGTCGGGATCTACAATGTACACATGATCTCCTTTCAGTGCCTTAAGGTATAACTTCCTAGACTGGTCCTGATCTCCCTTATAAACTCTTATCGCCATTATGGTAAGGAATTTGGCTTTAAGGTGAGGTTTAAAATGATCATGTTGAATATTGATTTTGTGGCTCTTCCTAGTTAGCATTGTAAGGAGACCATTAGCCAACCACGAGGAAGTCGATCTGATACGTGGCGTAACACTCCCTGTCACCAAGCTCGAGGGGTAAGGTGATGAAAACATGAGGGTGAACTTGTTGGTTAAGGAACCTATACAATTCATGGTTGTACGACCTTAACTTAAGTCAGAATTATTGTTTCATTTGCTCCTAAGATTGGTTGAAAAGCATATCAACATTGTTACTAGTGTCAACCAACACTCTTTTAACCTTCCAACCTAATACGCGGGCTAAGACAACCAAAGCATCATGGTGGGGGGTTTGAATTCCCTCAAAATCTTTGTTGATAAAGGAAATGGTAGTGTTGACTTTTGCTCTCTTTGGTTCTAAGTTCATCACCTACTTTAAACTATTTAAGCCCAAACTCAAACCTAATCTTGCTCAGCTTAAGGCTAGCGCCCTTCTTATTATGGTGTTGATTTTGCCATAGCAATCTTGGGTAGACTGAGGTTAGTTATGTGGGTCTTGGGTGTCGTTCTCCAAGTTATTCTCTTTTCCATTGATTCTCCACTTTTGGGTGGGTGGCTCAGGTTTTTTAGCATCGTGGTTGTTGTATTGTTTTAGCCATCCTCGTAGTATGGCATCTTCAATGACACTTTTGGATTGCCAGCAATTCTTTGTATCATGCATGTAGTCATGGTGATACTTGAAATATTCTTTTGATTCCTTTCACTTTGAATTGGGCCTCAAAAGGGTAAACTTGTTGTACATCGACAAGAGCTTTCTCTTATCATTGTCTTTGCAACTTGAAGTGTATTAATTTGGTCGTTAAAGTTGTGGTGACCTTTTGTGTGCTTTTGTTTCGATGCTAGTTCTGTTCAGCTTGAGTGATCTCGACCTTAACCTCAGTTTCCTTTCTGGCATTTCTGGTGTCGTCCTGCCAAATATATGTATTTCTGCACTTTCTCTCTTATTTGCTTCAGTGTAGTGAACTAACACTTTGAAATGGAATCAAAGAAGGGATTGTTGGTGAAGACTCCTTATTTGATTGCCTTAAGGGCTATACCCTTATTCAAATTTGAGACCTCTAAACATGCTTTATTGAATCTCACTAGATAGTCTCCCAAGGGTTCACCTTATCTTTGTATTATAGTGTAGAGATAGGAGGAGTTCTTCTCTGATGGCTTGCTCACCATGAAGTGGGCCATAAAAAGTTCGTTGAGTTGGTTGGATAATCTAATTGTATTAAGCACAAGCTTGT
Organism: Combretum micranthum; assembly: GCA_024138025.1. Taxonomy (NCBI): domain Eukaryota; kingdom Viridiplantae; phylum Streptophyta; class Magnoliopsida; order Myrtales; family Combretaceae; genus Combretum; species Combretum micranthum. The sequence continues at coordinate 843,602 of JAMXBD010000490.1, read as the reverse complement.
TGAACCAACCTCGAGCTGCAGCTCGAAATGTGGTAGGGAAGGCTTTTGATACAGATAAGAGAATCCAAGTAATTTGTGGATCTAGTGCTTTCAATTGCGATTTAAGGTTTACAGTATGTTTTCTAGTTTTATGGTTTATGAAATAGAAAAGTTAAATATATGAATGATCAATCCTTGGATATGATGCACCAAAGATAAATCAAGCTAGTTGTTCTAATCAATAGATATTATGCATGATGACAAGAAATAACAAAGAACAATTCTTGAAAAAGAAAATTCAATTTTATTTAAGAAGGAAATCTGTCACAAAAAACATTGCAAAGTTTAAGAAAGGTAAAACAAGCAAAAAATACTACTAAACATACTACTAATAACCCTTATATACTCCTATAAGTCAAGTAAGATCAAATAAGGTAAAAAAAAAAAAAAAACAAAGACTAACAAGAAAAATAGGAAAATAACATTTTTAAAATGCATAAAACAGGGGTAGGTGACCCACTATTTATCACAGCCCACAGCCATGACTTAGGCTGTGATCCTTTTTTATCATGTTTTTTCCTTCCTTAAGCAATCACGAGTGTGATAACATGGTCACTGGCGGTGACATGGTTGTGATAGGGATGATGATCCTCTTAATACTCAATTTCTTCTATAGGCATTGTGATCACCATCTAAATCACGAAGGTGATGGAGGCGGTGATCACTATCACCATCGGCATCTCAGGCATGATTGGAGGGGGGTGATCTCCGTCACCACCTAGATTACGGGCGTGATAGGGATGGTGATCTTCATTGTAGCTTCATTTCCTTACTTCGCTTCAATTACTGTCTTGGATAGAGGTGTGATATGCAATATTAATGAATTTCCCTTCAAGTTATGTCTTTTCGCCACACTCAACCACACTATATCATACCCATTGTCAAAATGTATCAAATATTTTTGTAAATACTCAAACTCGTCTTCATTTGGCTCATCAATAATGATCTGCTAAGCAAAGTTCATCAATCCTCCATCTTTAACCCAAGTTATTAGTCCAAGCGAACCATGATTCCTATCATATCCCTTGGGCTCATGAAGATTTGACCTCAAATCTTTGGAAGCGTATATGTCTGGATCAAAGACAAACTTACAAAACATAAAAATAGTTAAATAAAAATTTTCAACTAATTTTATCTCAAGGACAACTCCTAATACTTGATCCAGAAATCTTTTCTAAAATAATAACTCCCAAAACATTTTAACATTGTCTCTAAGCACTCTCAGCCATTCTACATCATGATCAATGTCTATAATCAAAGGCTTCCCCAATAACTCATACCACTTCTCATGAAGTCGATTAATCTAAGGCTGATGAACAAGGTCACAAGTAGTCAACAAACAAACCTCCCCGTGGCCCCATTAGCATTCACCTTAAACATTCGTCTTCTTGAAAATAACCATCATTAGCACATAATGACACAATACATGTAATGACTCATAAAAATCTAACCTCTCAAAATTTCTATATAATCTCGATCTTCCAAATATCTTCACCTCATTTACACTAAAACCAATTATAAGCAAAACACCATATTAACACAAGTAACCATTAATATAGCACCAATAATTACCAATAAACATCATGTAAGGTTTCACAAGCATAATAGAACAACAAATTGCTTCACCTCGTAATCCTATTAATGGCTCTTGATAAAACAACTTAAAGGGTGGAAGGTAAACATGAAAATACCTATATTCACTAATAGTTAGCAATAAAGGTGCCATGTCAAGTAATTGCATGTTAGTTTGCACTTCAAAATTATTCTCCTCCTTAGGTGTTTTTGCATGTAGAACAAACTCTTGACTTTCACTCTTACCACTAGCATCATTAAAACTTTATCAAACTCTTCCTCACCTATAATAAGATCATCTTCTTGACAATCCACTAGTGACTCTTGATCATCAGTCTTATCACCTATTTTACCTCATCCACATTGTCATCGTAATCTCCAACTCCACGACTATGCACCGATTGGTACACATTCCCTTTATCTCTATCACCGATTCTTCCATGACCATTGAATACTCATCCACACCATAGGCTCCTAAAATAACAGCTATATCTTTGACAACATCATGATCATGTGTTTCTTGATTATGAAGGTTTCCTCTAATAACTTGTTCAATATTCCTAGGATTTCGGATTATTGACACATCATCATTTGCATTTCTTGCATCATCTCCTTCATGAACTCCATGAACTCACTCATATTAACATTGCTTTCCACCTTAGGAGCCTTGCTATCTCTACCCTTAACGTCATATTTTCTAGACATCCTCAAAAGAAATCCAACTTGTAGTATAAGCAATCAAAATAGTAAAACTTACCAAGCAAGGAATATAATAACGAAACCCCAACTACAATTTACAACCCTAAGCTCTGATACTAAGATGATATAGATAGGAGAATTTGAGTAATTTGTGGATCTAGTGTTTTCAATTACGATTTAGGTTTATAGTATGTTTTCGGGTTTTATGGTTTATGAATTAGAAAAGTTAAATATATGAACAATCAATCCTTAGATATGATGCACCAAAGATAAATTGAGCCAGTTGTTCTAATCAATTGATATTACACACAATGACAAGAGACAATAAAGGACAATTCTTGAAAAAGAAAACTCAATCTTGTTTAAGAAGGAAATCAGTCACAAAGGACATTATAAAGTTTACAGAGGGTAAAATAAGCATTAAATACTACTAAACATATCACTAAAAACTCTTACATACTCCTACAAGTCGAGCAATGGCAAATAAGGAAAAACAAAGACTAACAAGTAAAATAGGAAACTAACGTTTTAAAAATGCATAAAACAAGCCAGGAAATCCCCTTATTTATCATGCTAGTGACTTAAGCCGTGATCCTTTTGAATCATGCTTGTTCTTCCTTCCTCAAGCAATCACGGTTGTAGTAACATGGTCCCTGGTAGGGTCACAGCCATGAAAGGGATGGTGATCCTTTGGATTCTCAATTTCATCCATAGACATCATGATCACCATCTGGATCACGGGGTGATGGAGGGGGTGATCATTGTCACCATTAGCATCATGAGCATGATGGGGGTAGTGATGTCTATCACAATTTGGATCACAAGCGAGATAGAGATGGTGATCTCCATTGTAACTTGATTTTCTTGCTCCATTTCAATCACCATCTTGGACACTGGTGTGATATTCAATATTAATGAATTTCCCTTCAAGTTTTTCTCCGCACTTAACCATACTATATCATTGTTATTGCCAAAGTGTATCAAATATCTCTATAAATACTCTAACTTGTCTTCAATTAACTCATCAGTAATGATTCATTGAGTTAAGTTCATTAATCCTCCATTTCTAACTCGAGTTATCAATCCAAGCGAACCATGATTCCTATCAGCTTAACACAAAATGACGTCTACAAAGTTATGAAATGCCATGGTCAATTGTAATTAGGCGACGCGATCCTCCAGGTCGATAGTTCCTATAAGCCTCGGAAAATTTCAGTAAATAATTCTAAAATGAACTTAAAAAATAAACCTTAAAAATCACTCCTATTTAAAACCGAACTTCGACTAGTCTTAAATCATGAACGAATTCAGAAATTTCTTAATCTTGAAAAAATAAGAATTCTTAAAAATAAAATAAAAACTCAACAATCTTCAAATTCAAAACCACTACTACGACAAATTTTATACTTAACTCTGACTTATAAAATCGGAATATAGAGCCCAAAAAAATTATTAAAAAGTAAATAATGATTAACCTTCGGAAATAAAACCTAATTCAATAATTCCGAAAAAGTTAAGAGATATTAAGTACTTACAAAAATAAATTTTAAAATAAATTTCTCAAATTAAATATGTTATATAAACATAAAATATCAGTTTCCAAATTGGGAAAGATCTAAACCGTAAAACCACCTAGGAACCTAAGTAGAATACAGTAGTTTAAGTCCGGCAATCTCTCGTCCTTAACCTTAGAGGTCGAGGTTTAGTTTAAGTGTGTAGAATAGCTCGTAGTAATATAAGGACACTTAAAAATATTAGATTGGTAAATTTTTGATCTATTTCGAACCCGTTCGGATACAGACTTTGAAAAGCGTGTCACGGGGTTCGAGATATAAAAAATATACCATTAGTATCGTTAGACTCGTATTTTCATAAGTATTTCTAAAATATCAGTTTTATAATTTTTTGATAACTAGAAATATCTGATTTTCCGATTTCCTTCGTATTTTATTACTACCGGTAATTAACTACTATTCATTATACAATTTTATTACTCTTATAAACCCTTATATTTTTAGATAAATATTTTATATATTATATAAAATTTTGTTTTTCCAAAATTTAGTTCGATTCGGGTTTTCACTGGATCAGTTTCTGTTTAAGACCCAATACTAAAAATAAAATAAATTAATTTAATAATTGGAAAATATTTTAAAAATATTTTCATAAAATAATTTTTTAGAATTTTTCGGGTTATAAAAATATCATTTATAGCTCATAATTGTGTATTTTGATCATACCGATAGCTTATTTGATAATTCACTAAAATAAATAAATTAATTATCTTATTTTAATTATGAAAAATCTGCTACAAATATTTGGAATATATTTTCTATATTTTTCTTATTTTTATTTTATTTATTAAGAAAGTACTCTTACAAACCCATACCTTTTGTACACTTTTCATACATCACCTCTTTTTCACTTCAATCTTTTAATACTTCATATATCACTTCTTGGCAGAAACTTTGACCTCTTTTGCTGCCTTTTGTCCCTTGAAATGCTCCCAATTGGATTAAATAAACCTATTTTAAATCCTTCTTCAAGAAGTTACACTTACACATTAATTATACATTACATTTTCAAGTCAAAAACCAACCAAACTTTTCTCTCTCTTCTCCTCTATTTCATGCAACTTTAGGGACTTTTCTTGCTGCCCATTTAATTTTTTTCCCTTCATTTAATGTGTCTTTAACTCATTTTTATCTTTCTCTCTCATTCACACATTAACCATTTGTCATTCTTTACACTTTCCTCTCTTTTTCCTCTCTTTCTCTCTTCATTTCCTCTTGTTCTTACATGAAAAACAAGCTGCCCCCATTTCAATTTCTTGCTTCCATACTCCATTCTTGAAGATTCTTTAAGTAAACCTTCTTCTTAAGCTTTCATAGGTGATATAGGTAAAGTATAGTGAGAGTTTCATGCATCAAATGACTTTCCATAAGCTTAAAAGCTAAGGATGATGATGCCAAAATGAAACACTCCTCTTATCCATGAGTACTCTCTTGTATTATTATTATTATTATTATTATTATTTTCTTGCTAAAAGTAGTTATTTTTGTAGATCTAACTTTTTTTGTAGTTTTGATTTTGTTTATGTTTTAGATCTTGTTATTTGAGTTACTATTTTGTTTAATGCTAATGATTTATGCATATATTCACCATTCACATAATTATCTTAGTGTTCATGCATTTATAACTAGTTAGAAAGCTCAAGATCTCTTTTAGTTTCAACAAAAATCATTTTTGAAAATTCGGATAAAAAGGGAACCATATTTAGAAAAGTTATTTTTCAACTTCAAAATGTGTATTTTTCATTTAAAATGAAGGGCTTAAGGAATAGATATCATAAATGAATGATTTTGAGGAGTAAAGTTTAGATCTATGAGTTTATAGTTTACTACCATGGATTTCTTTTATATTTATGATCATAGAAAGTGTAATCGGTTTTGAACTTGAATAAAAATAGTGAAATTCGTATCTTGGCAAAACCCATATTTAAAAACCCTCTTACAAGTCTCAAAATGAGAGTTTTAGTCGAGAAATGAAGATTTAGTGGATGTATATCATCAAGACTTCTTTTTACAAGAATCAAAGGTGATTTTCAAAAGTTATTTTAAAATAAAAATCTCATTTTCGGATTTAGGCCAAGGCATAGTTTGAAAACATATTTTATAACCTAAAAATGAAGTTTTCTTCAAGATATGAAGGCTCTTAAGATATGATATGTAAGGGATGAATTTTCATAAGTTTAGATAGATTTTATCAAAAGATATGTCCAAAAATAAATTTTGTAAATTCGGATCTCAACCAAGACCAATTTTGAAAACTCATTTTTAAACTTCAAAACAAGGTTTTTATTAAAGAAATGGAAGCCTTAAGGGTTAGGTTTGATTAGGAAATGGTTTTTGAAAGACTAAATGAGTTTTACAAAGAAAACAAACTCAAACGAATTTTTAAAAATTCGGATTTGAAAATAGCCACCATTTTAACACCTATTTCCAAATACCAAAATGATAATTTTTATAGGAAAATGGAAGTCCTAGGGAGTATATGTAACAAAGACCAAGTTTTGACAAAGATAAGGGAGGTTTATCAAAATATAATCTTAGAACAACAAATGATTTTCCAAGAATAAGTTAAACAATATTTTTCATTCTTTAAAATTTTGTAAAATTTGTACTTAGGCAAACACCTATTTAAACACCCCATTTTCTAACCCAAAATGAAGTTTTTTTTTTAAATAATAAACGTGATGGTTATAGGTCATCAAGGTTGAGTTTTGATAAAAGCAAGTATGATTTTACAAGAAGAAAAACTATTTTTCTTAAGTCTAGTAAAAATAAAATTTTTGCAAAGTAAAAATTTTGAAAAATAATTCTTGGTACTATATGTATACATATAGGTAGATCATCTCATTACCTTCATAGCAATAGCTTATAGGTAATACATATATACATGATGCATTTGTAGAAATAAAGTAGGAAAATTTGAGTTGCTTGTCCATTTAAGAAATTCGCAATTTTGGAGTAATGCCATGAAAACACTTATTTTCCAAACTAAAAATAGAAGTTTTATTAAGAAATGAAGTCCTTAAGGGATAGGTATAATAAAGCCTTAAATTTTGATGTATTAAGCAAGTTGTCCTCAAAGAAATCACTTAAAAACTATATTTTCAAAATTCGGATTTTGGAATAACTCCTATTTGAAAACATGCTATATGTAGAAATGAAGGCCATAAGTAATAGATATAATGAAGACTCAATTTTAACAAGGATAATTATATTTTCTTAAGAAATAAATCCAAAACAAATGAAAATCAAAGTTAGGAAACTAGTTTTCTTAAAAGTAAATAGCCATGTATAGTTAATCTATATAGTAGGAACATTACAAACATTTACAAAACTTGGAAATAATATTATAAATAGATAGATCTTTCGAAATAGATAGAAATCGATATATAATTTGCTAAATTCCGAGTTAAAACGACCAAGTTATGGCCGTTTTAAGTTGAAATTCCCGCTTAGGACGAGAATTACGAATTTGATAGTTTGTATGAGATATAATGGATTAGTTTTGAGTAGAAATACTCATTTGGGTATTTCTTCCTTTTAGGTGACCCCGAAATCAACGATTCCCTACTACCGGATTACTTTTACTAAGAGACCAGTGATCCAATGGCCGAGTGAGTTTTCCTCTTATTTTGTTACCTTGCTTGTGCTTGTAGCTAGTTGCATTAGAATTAGGAAAAGATAAAATTGAAATGAATTGTGATATAATCTTGGTTGAACAAACGACAAGTATATCGAGGCGGGACTTGTTGTAAGATCATTGTATGAGTTAGCATAGACTTGAATTGTTTGAAATTCTTTATGATCGCTCTTAACCTACATAATTGACATGGCACGGTTATATAAATAAACTGTACATGCATATCACATATTGAGTAACATTTCATAGGCTAATATACCTTTGGTGGGATAAAAGTATATTAGTGGATAGCGAGTGGGCCAATGTTAACATTAAGGATGCGAAATCGCTTAAGTTAACAGTAGTGGTATGGGCACTTGAATCAACTACATAAAACAACAAGAGAAAGAGATTAGGATTATGGTTGCATGACTTATGAACCACCCCACTCAAGATTGGAATTGTGGTTGCATGTCTTATGGACCATCCTAACCTCGAATGAAGGGTGTAAATCCATTCACATATGGCTACTAGAAAGTCATATGCTTATTTGCTCATGTGTTTGTTCATGCATAGCATACAGATGAATTATAACTTGCTTGTTATGGTATGAAATTAAGGGAACTCTCACTAAGCTAGTGTAGCTTACACCCCAATAGATGTTTGAACAAACAGGTTGACGGGAGAATGCTACTTGGGGACCGAGATGGTTGGAGCCGAATATAACTTCGGGATTTCGGTAGGAAGCAAGATGCTTGAAGATATTAGTTGGGTGTTATGAATTGTTTTGTAAAAGTTGATGTAGTGAAATCTGTGGATGAATTGTAAATGAAGTATAGTGAATGTATTTCCTTACATTGTTACTCAAGTTGTATCAATATAAAATGTATCTCTCCAATGTTCTCCTCTATGTGTTAGACGTCTTGTACATAGTATGGAAGCCTTTGCTGACTGAGGCGGTCATTCCTAGTCTTAATATTGTGTACGGCAGACTGCCACGTTAATTACCTTTGGGGTTGACAGTTTCATCATAGGACTCTAGGTTCAGGATCGAGCTCCAATGTTGAGTACTTTCCAACTGATTTGGCACAAGACGGTTTTGTCTAGCATTGTCCTCGTAGTAGATTCTGTTTCCTAAACATTTTTTAATGGTCGAAAGCCTCCTCATCATATATCTGATTTCTTCAAAAGCACATTCCTTTTCTTAAATCGGATGGACTACTATGACTAAAGGTATTAGCACGTTATCCTTATTAGCTTAGGTCAAGCTAAGATCTATGCAACCTACTTTCAAATGACCCTCATTGCTCACGCGATGATCCGTAGACGTTTTGTTTAGGCATTGAAATGCTTTATGTCTTTGTGAGCAGATAAGTGTCCAAAACACCCTTGATCTAAGCATTGTTTTTTAGCTTTATTATAAGAATTTATCAAATATGTTACAAGAAACTGGTACTCATTAAGTTAAATTGTGATTTCAGTTGTTTAGAAAGCTCACTTAAAGAAAAGTTGTGAAATGATGAAGAAAGTAAGTGATTTGAAGTGAAAATATGAAATATTGAAGTTCAAAGAATTTATACAGCCTGTACGAAGGATGGTACAACTCTCTGCACCAAGACATAATTTCATATGGTAGTATGTATGATCCTATGATAGACCATACAGACCATATTGTCCACCATACGACCGCACCAAAGGCTATATGTGTCACGCCCTGAAGAGTACCCTAAACGTGGCAATCCACCATACATAATATTATAGCCTAGGAATGACCGCCTCAGTCACGCGAAGGTTTCCATACTATGTAAAGGCGTCTAACACATGAGGAGACATATTGGAGTGATACATTTTATATTGATACAACTTGAGTGACAATATAAAGGAAATGCACTTCACTATACTTCAATTATAATTCATCCACAAATTTCACTACACAAACTATTACAAGACATTTCACAAACCTAGCTAATATCTTCAAGTATTCTTACTTCCTGCCGAAATCTCGAAGTCATATTCGGCTCCTACCATCTCGGTCCCCAGATAGTATTCTCTCCTGTCAACCTGTTTATTCAAACATCTATTGGGGTATAAGCTACATTAGCTTAGTAGAGTTCCCTTAATTTCGTAAACAACAAGTAAGTTAAAAATCATCCATATGCTATGCATGAACAAACACATGAGCAGACAAATCATGTATGGAATCGGAACCCATAACACAAAACGGATTTACGCCTTCCTTATCTAGGGTTAGGATGGTCCATAAGTCATGCAACCATAATTCCAATCTTAAGAGGAATGGTCCATAAGTCATGCAACCATAATCCCGATCTGAGTGGGGTATTCCATAAGTCATGCAACCATAATCCCAATCTCTTTCTCTTAGTTTTACAACGTTTGTTGTTTTATGTAGTTGTTTCAAGTGCCTATCCCACTTCCGTTAACTTAAGCGATCTTGCATCCTTAATGTTAACACAGGACTCCACACCTCCGCTAATATACCTTTGTCCCACCAAAGGTATACTAACTAATGCAATGTGAATCAATACGTGATATGCATGTATAGTTTATTCATATAATCGTGGCGTGTTAATTATGTAGGTTAAGAGCGATAATAGTGAATTTCAAACAATTCAAGTCTATGCTAGCTCATACAATGATTTTACAACAAGTCTCACCTCGATATAACTTATCATTCATCAACCAAGATTATATTACAGCTCTTCACAATTTTATCTTTTCCTAATTCTAATGCAACTAGCTACAAGTACAAGTAAGGTAATAAAAATAAGAGGAAAACTCACATGTCCATTGGACTCTGGTCTTTTAATCGTAATAGTCGGGTGGCAACAAATCCTCGAAAGCAAAGACACCTAAGGAAAGAAATATCCAAATGAGTATTTCAACTCAAAATAATCCACTCTAACTTACACAACTATCAAATCGTAATTCTCGTCTTACGCGAGAATTCCAACTTAAAACGGCCATAACTTGGTCATTTTAACTCGGAATTTAGCAAATTATATATCGAATTCTATCTACTTCGAAAGATCTATCCAATTCTAATATTATTTTCAAGTTTTGAAAACTTTGAAGCCTCTAAAAGATCTGATCAGTTCAGATCACTAGCGAAAACAATTTTTAGAAAATTGATTTTGTGAAAGTTCATAAAGTTTCTACTATCCAAAGCAAGTATTCATGCAATATGAGCAAATTGCTATCATAGATGATATGTCATGAGATATATATGTACATGTCCTTAATGATATTGAATAAAAGAAATATTTAGAAATTTTTTCTTTGCAAGACTTTATGAAAAATTCATCTTAGAAAGGCTAGTCTTGTAGTCTTGACAATCCCCACTTGTTTTTAGAAAAATTCTTTGATAAAATTTATTTATTCTTGTTAATAATTAAGACTTCATTATGTATATACCCTAAGGCCTTTGTTTTTCAATAAAAATTTTCATTTTACACTTATAAACATGTTTTTTTAATATGGTTCATCTCAAAATCCGAATTTTGTAAAAATGTTTTTGTGTGATTCCTTTAAGTAAACTCATTTGATACTTAAAATTAAGGCTCAACCATACCTATTCACTAAGGACTTCATTTCTTTAATAAAACTTCATTTTGAATTTGAAAAATAGGGGTTTTCATACCATTACTCCATTATTACGAATTTCTTAAAATGACAAACAACTCAAATTTTTCTACTTCATTTCTACTCCTTGTTCTACATATTTTTCTTAACAAATCCCATCTTAACTTATAAAAATCATTACTTGATGATATCTGTGACCTATAATCTTCATTTTTTATATAAAATAGAAGTTTTGGAGTTGATAAAAGGGTTTTTAAGGCATGGTCTTGAAACCATCCGAATTTTACAAGGTTAGGATAAAACTCAAATTTTATACTTTGTAATCTTTTCCTATTTTGAGAATCTCTATTAGTAGATCTACCATTTACTTATAAAAAAAATCTCCTGTTGATACTTATTCCATGAGCCTTTCATTTTTTAAACAAATCCTTCATTTTGGTGTTGAAAAATGGGTTTTCAAAATTGGTCTTGGTTGAGATCCGAATTTACAAAAATTTTTTTGGACATATCTTTTGATAAAATCCATCTAAACTTATGAAAATCCATCCCTTACATATCCTATCTTAAGAGCCTTCTATTTCTTGAATAAAAACTTTATTTTTGAGGTGGAAAACATGTTTTTATGTTAGGCCTTTGTCTAGAACTGAAAATAGAAGTTTGTTTTGAAAAATAATCTTTGAAAATCACCTTTGTACCATATAAAATGAAGTCTTGATGATATATACCCATTAAGCCTTCATTATTTCAAGTAAAACTTCCATTTTGACACTTGGAAAATGGTTTTTAAAAATGGGTCTTGCCTAGATAAGAATTTCACCATTTTTATTTGAGTTCAAAACCAAGATCTACACTTAATATGAATATAAATATAAAAGAAATCCATGGTAGTAAACTATAAACTCATAAATCTAAACTTAAACATAATCAAAGTTACATGAAAGTTAGATCTACAAAATATAACTACTTCTAGCAAGAAAATAACAATATTACAAGAATAAGCATAATGGTCTAGAATCTGTAATAAGGAATCAAAAATCAAACTTACACTATTGATTGTGTAGAAGATGGATCAGCTAGCAAGAAGCTTGTAAAATGTGATCATGTAATGGAGAGAAATAGAGCAAAAACAATGTGAAAATGATTCTATTAGTTATTTATGCGTTCTATACAGTGCTTTATATACATAGCTCATATGACACGTGTACAAGAGTCACACGTGTGAGGAACAAAATAAATAAACATTTATATGAGACAAAACTAAAAAAATAATTATAATTCTCATTTGTAAAATAAAGGAATATAGATGGTCTTTTATAGTACAAAATAGGAACCAAAAAGGGAAAAACAAATCACCTTAAGGCTAGAAATAATCAGTCTTAATTGAACCCCTCTAATCAAGGAATATTGACCTTTGGCCAATTGAACCTTTGACCAATTTCTCTTAAGATAATTACATGATCTATAATTTTGTATTTACAACTCATCACATCTCGAACACCCCCCCTCAAGCTAAGGAATATATGTCTTTGATTCCCAGCTTAAACAAAAGTTCATAAAAACTTGAACTGTTTAATACCTTTGTTATAAAAAGCTAATTGACGTTCTGAGGGAACGTAAGACATACATAGTAACCCTTCTTTCAATTTTTCTATGACGAAATGTCTATCAATTTCAATATGCTTCATCCCATCAAGTTGTATGGGATTATGCAATATTGATTGCTAACTTTTTGTCGCAATAGAGCTTCATAGGACATTCCATTTAATCTTCAAATCATTCAAGATAATCTTCAACTAGAGAAGTTCACACAATCCTTGAGCCGTAGCTTTAAATTTCGACTCAACTGATGATCTTGCCACTACATTTTTTTTCTTGCTCTTACATGATACCAGGTTGCCTCCAAGAAAGACACAATATGCCGTAGTTGATCTTTTATCTACTAGAGACCCTGCAAAGTCAGCATCGGTATATGCTTCTAGAGTAAAAGTATCATTATTATTGAATAAAATCGCTTTTCCTGAGTTCCTTTTGAAATAATGCATTACTTTATAGGTAGCTTGAAGGTGAGGTTCTCTTAGATCATGCTTGAATTGACTAATTACACTGACCTAGTATGCAATGTCAGGTCGAGTGTGAGCAAGGTATATAAGTCTTTCCACCAACTATTGGTACAGTTTGTCAACAGATGCTTCTTCTTTAGCTTCTCTAAGCTTATGATTTGGATCCATTAGGGTAGAAACTGGCTTACACCCAACCTTCTCTGTCTCAATTAACAAATCAGTCACGTACTTTTGTTGAAATATAAAAATTCCTTGTTTGGAATAGGCCACCTCAATATTTCCCTAATTCTTTGATCTCAAACTCCTTGACTAATTTTTGCTTCAATTCAAGTTTCTCTCTTTCATCATTTCCAACTATTATGATGTCATCCACATAGACTAGTAAAGCAATTACTGTCCCTGCAACCAAATGTTTAATGAAGAGAGTGTGGTCACCTTGGCTTTGTTTGTACCTAGATCCTCTTGACTTTGTGAATCCCCCAAACAATGCCCTAGGAGATTATTTTAACCCATAAAGAGCTTTCTTCAATTTGCGCATCTTATTACCTCTGTTTTCCTCAAAACTGATTGGGATGTTCATATATATATATGTGTATATATATATTCTTCTAAGTCCCCATGAAGGAAAGCATATTTGATGTCATAATATAGAAGTAGCTAATTGAATTTGGCAGCTAAGGACAACAAAATTCTTACAATATTCATTTTCGCGACTGGAGTGAAAGTCTCCTAATAATCAACTCCATAAGTCTGAGTATACACTACAAGAATTCTGATGTAGGTAGACGTGTGCAAATATTGCAAATGTCGCCTTTATCTTATATTTTTGTCATATATTAAAAGTAGATAAGACATACTATTGTAACATTTATGAAAGAAACTTAGTTTATGTAAAACATTCATTTTGTTGGTAACATCTTTTTCATTGGAAACGTGCCCATTTTTTATAAAAAAAAATTCTCTTCAACATCCCCACTATAAAAGATTTAATCTATAGTAGCAAAATTATAGCAGTGATATACTTTTAGAAGCCAAGTTATTTTATTATTTATTAATTTTAAACATAGAAGGGGCAACTTCCCTGGATAGGAAAAAATAATAAAATAATCCCATAAAAAGGAATAAAAATAATCCCGCCCAAAAGGATAAAGGGGGGAATTTTTACCTTAAAACAAAAATAAAAAAAACCTATCTAAGCATTAAAAACTAAGAAAGATGACTAAATAGAAAACCTAGTGCACTTTCTTGCCTCCCACCTCTTTCACGTCTCTTGCCTCTCTGCATCTCCTCTATCTTTCACCTTTGCCATCAACACTTCCTTTTTTGTTGTCTTTTTCCTCCTCACATCCATGAAGATAGCCAAATCACTATCACTCTTTTGTTCCCTTATAGACCCATCTAATAACACCATTTTAATAGTTACCTGTTTTAGCATTCTCATGACCTTTGGAAATGTTTGAGAAGCAAAAGGTAAGAATCAGGATCCTTAATTTCATATGTCAAAATTATGTAAAATCTATGGATGAATTGATAGTAATCACAGCATTTTTGCAGAACCCTAATTTCACTACAGATAATGTGTAGAAATTTATGACTTATAGTGAGTTGGTTTCTATATAAATCATTGGTAATGCCTTCAGGAGTGGTTTGTTAGTACATTTTCGCACTGTGTAGAATATTAGTTCTAGAATTTCAAATTCAATCCACTTCAAGTAACTTGCATACACATGGAAGAAATAATTTTACAGTTGGGTATTAATATGATTTGAAGTAGTTGGTGGTTCTAAAATTTTGTCTTTTTGTGTCTATTGCATCCTTTGCTTAAGTTAGAATTTTTATTAGCAGTACTTGCCCCTACTTGTAGCAATGTTAGCTAGGGTTAGGAGAACTTTGGCCATGGTCACTGGCAACATGGTCATCAAAATGGTAGAGGGGCAAGGATCCTTCCTTGGCCTGGATCTTACCTGCATATTCATAATTATGGTTTTAGACCAAAATTCCCCAACGATCATTTCGATGAGCATTTTGTCTTTGAGTTGAAATTTTACAAGAGTGAGGAAACATTGTAAAAAAAATGCATTGCTTTTCAAGAGCTTTATGATCAATCCCTTTTCCACATTTGTTAGTGCCATTTAAGCTTAATTTCTTCTAATCATTGCAAGGTAATATTTGGGGAATGTCAAGTAAAAACAATCTGAATAATTTAGCTAGTCATATTGGTATCAATATTTTCGTTTTTGGGCTTGTCTTTTGTCTCCTTAATTTGTGCTGCTTGGAGATAAAATCCTTATCATTAATATGGCTATATATTTCTTTTCCTTTTTTTTTTTATGACAAACATGTGAACTTGCCTGCTATAATCGTGTAGAAGGTAATGGTGTCTACTTCTATGTTGACATCTTGATAAGTTCTTATATGTCATCTTTTTGGATCCTTTATTTTATTAAAGATTTTAAAGTGGCTTAGTTCATTTAAGATATTAATGTGCCAATTCTAGAGCTCTTCAAACATTTCATCACGAAGATGTGTGAGCTAACCTTAACCAAGTGTTTTACACATTTTCTGAGAAGAAAGGTACTGGATGTTTGTGACACCATCACAATGCTATTTGTCAAAGCAATTTTCATGCTGCATTTCATCAGTTTATGCTTTGAGGGGCCAATTCATGATCACTTGTGTGTATTGCTTTTTCTTTTGTTTCTTGAACAGATCTGGGTTCACAAGGTTTTGATGAACTCCATGCTTGCATTAGAGACAAAAACATACCACTTCAAAACATGCATTTTGTGGTATGATTGTACTGCTTCTTTGTATCATTGCACTACCAACATCATACTTTTCCAAAGATTTTAACTCAAATGTTTTTTCCTACTAATCTTCTGTTTTCCTCTGACATTCTGCAATAACTTAAGTAAGGTATGGACTTGTGCCATTGTATGAGACTTATAGTTGAACTTCTATTTGCAGCAATGGTGTTAGCATTTCAATTTTGATCTCTTAGCTCAAATATCATTTGGTAGTTGTGAGATGCGTTTAGCTATATTTTTGGTATCATAATGATTCTTCCTTGTTTGGCAAATTTAAAGCTTTGAAAAATGATTGTCTTTTTGTGATAGAATTTTCTACTTTCTTTGTTAATTAACATAAGACATTGGTCCTCCTTCCTGTGTTTGGATTAACTCTTAGTTTTGATTCCTGTTTTAAGTTATATCTATTGTTCTCGAGCATGTCTTTCCCTAACTTCCCTAGAGCCATCAGCCA
Source organism: Combretum micranthum (assembly GCA_024138025.1). Classification (NCBI taxonomy): domain Eukaryota; kingdom Viridiplantae; phylum Streptophyta; class Magnoliopsida; order Myrtales; family Combretaceae; genus Combretum; species Combretum micranthum. The sequence goes on along the minus strand of JAMXBD010000490.1, from coordinate 827,181 downwards.
TGCTTGCTTTCCAATCACATGGCAATTTATTAAAATCTTTGATGAGTGTAAGGAATCATTGTTTATGTCCTTTAATAATATATAGTTGAACATGGAGAAATTTTTTGATCTGATAAGAAAGTGTTAGTAGGAAAGTGTGTTATGGCTGCTGAATTATGTGGCTATTTCAAAAATTGAGATCTTGAAGAACTAAGATGAAGACATAAAGTTTACCCAAAAATAAAAAAATAGAAAACAAATTTGGAAAACATGGAACTGAGTAGTTTTGTTGACTTTTAGAGAAATCAAGGAACATTATTATCATTATAACCATTACAACTATTAAAGCAAGGATGATCCTAAAACGATAAATGTTAGACTAAAGTCAAAGAGTACTTTAACAAATCTTTTCCTTTGGACAGAGATTCACGTAATTGGAAATTATAGATATATCTACTTAAAGGAAGAGGGTCAGGGAGACAGAAGTTCCTAAAGAGTAGCAGTAGCATTCTTTTTGCCTGCCACAAATATAGTGCAGCTTAGTTTGTTAGAGTGGCTAAGGAGAGGTCTGTTATGCCTTTCATTACTTTTTCCATTCAATTCTTCCAAGTGGCAGTGTCTTAGGAATCAGTAATCGGTTTAGTTCTGTGATACTGTGTTGTATGACCTGCTACTGAAGAGACTAGAGCAGAATATTAGGGAAAATAGAGAAGGGTATTTCAATAATTTATTTACAACCCTAGATGATCCTACCTTTTGTGTATGCTCCATGAAATACTTGATATGGAGGAAAAAGAAAAACTAGCAAATGGGAAGCATGTAAAATTTAATTAATTTCTAGTAAAGTCAGTAATCTTTAGTTAAACCAGTTGTTTTGATGCTATCTTGTGTAGTTTATAGAGGTAGCATGATATGACCTATAAACTTGCTAGAACTTTTTTTTTTTAAAGCTGAAACCCATTCAGTATATATATGCCTATCGCATGGCTACATTCTACAAAGGTTTTAGGAGGGCTAGAAATAGGGAAAGGATTGCACATGTTTTATCTAAAATGAAGTTGTTTTCATCATTTACTTTTAGATTAAGATGTCATAAAACAAAAGAATTGTATTTGCTTTGCAGATATTGGCTTTGTTTATATTAGGCATGAACCTTACGAAATGGGGTGCATAACGATAAGGGATGTCTTGTTGAAATGGCCTAAACTTAAAACATACCAATTCAAATATATAAATCTAGTGCATGACTTATGGATGCATGTGTTAGTGAAATTTGTATACTTGTTTAATTGTTTTAAATTTTTGGCATATAAAAAATAAATTTTACATGTTAAGTATGTAAATAAGAATTGATGTGTGTGTTGAGTTAGTGTGAAGTATATGTGTTTGTATTTAGTGTAATTAAATATTAGTATAAGTATTATTGATATTTTATGGTGCTTGTGTTGATGTATGTGTAATGACATGTATAAAAATTTGGTTTAAAATGAGTTAAATATGCTCTACATATATTCTTAAACATAGAAGAATTTTTGGAAGTGAAATCAAGCCAACTCATTTTTATTTTAAGCAAAAAATAAACCCAAACCCAAACAACATTAAAGCCCTTACTTTGGCAACCTCAAAAGTCAATAGATTTGATAAATGTCAAGTCCACTTTATGCAAAATTCGTATGAAAAATCAGACCATCCAACACAACCCACTATAGGAGAGAAAAATACCATTTTTATCTTCTCAAACGCACCCAATTCAAGTCCAAATCTCACCTATATTTCCCTCAAGTAAAATTATCATTTCCTTGTGGCAAGACCATAAAACCAAGCCCAAGCTTCTTAAGGTATGTAGTTAGTTGATTATATATTTACTAAGTTGTTTAAGTTTCCTTATAAAGTGGAGTTTGTGCCATGAATGGGATTAAATGAGTTCTTGAGGAATTATATGTGTTATTTGTATATGAGTTAAGATTTTGATGATATAAGAGTTGTTAGTATGTGCAAAAATGGTAACAAGTAGTGTTGGAGTGCATGAAGTTAGAAATGAGTAGGGTTAGGATAGTTTAGAGAAGATTTGATTGGCTAAATGAGGGTTGGATGATGATTTATGTTTGAAATGGTGGATATGAGTGTTTTATGAGGCTGAAGTGAAGATTTTGTATGTTAAAAGAAGTTAGAATACATATAGGTTAAGGTTTGGTATTGGAAATGTGTTAGAAGGAAATTTGAAAATAAAAACTTGGACAAAAAGTTGTATTTTCGAAATAGGAAAGTCTGCAATTTTTCGAAAATCTATGTTGCAGTGTATACCGCCTAAACACTATTGGCGTAGATGTAAACATTGTCGATGTACACAGCAATACTGCTAGTGTTGGGGGTATTCACGGGCGTGGACTAACCTTGTGGAACTCTCGGATTTTTTGAAAAATTGGAGTTGCAATCTACATTGGCTTAATACCGCCGGCATATACCACAATTGATGCAGTAGAATAAAAGAGAACTATTGCAAGACGTTGATTCACACATGAATACCCAGCTTGTGATCTTCAAATGCCCATTGATTCTGAAAATATCTAGGTATCTAGCATCAAAAATCAAAATCATACACAAAAGATTTGAATTTTGGGATAAAAGAGCAAAACTCGCTTAATAATATTTCATTCAATCAACAATAATGTCTCCTTTCGCCCTAGGGCTTACATATATATATATATATATATATAGGTAAGCATGAAAGCTACCAAAAAGGAAAAAGACTAAAAAAAGATATTCTATGAAATGACATTAAATGCTATTAAAAGAAGGAAAGACTACCAAAAAAATCCTATTGACTTAACTTTGACTTGACTTTAAAAGAAACTCTTATTTGACTAAAAAAAAACTTATTAAATGATACTAAAAGTTATTCTTTAAAAATATTAAATAATATTCTAAAGACATTGACTGCATTATTAATTACGAATTTGAAAAACCCAAAAGCCATATAAAGTACGCCGCTCCAACACCGACAATATATAACTAAAGGCCGATGGCGTAGGTTGTTGGTGTAAGATTTTCCACCTTTTCATCATATGTTGCATCATCCTCTCTAGGCTAGACAAAACTCGACCTTGAATTTTGTTCATGTTACGTATTAACTCCTTAACCTGTCTCCTTAACTTTTCATGTTTTCAAGGGCTCATTTGATAATGGGGACGATTTGAAAGGGTTATACTGGGTTCAAGATCAATCTACTGTTGAATGTCTCTTAATCGGGGTAACCCATCTAGCAACTCTTCAAGAAATACTTCTTGGGACTCATCTACAACCTTAGTTACAAATTTAGGTATTGTTACCTCTTCAGTAACCTCCTTGCCCACTCAGGCAAACACAATATTAGAATCACAAATCTCTTGTTCACCACTTGTCATGAATTCTTCCTTAACATACTTGGTGTCAAAAATAGGTCCTTAATCACCTACAGCCTCAAACATAGCTTCATCATAAAGTGGTTCAACATTATCTCCAACTTCAAGGACATCCCCTTCATCTTTCTCATAAATATCAAATATTGGTTCTCCATCATAGTAGTCCCCAACAATAGAAGAGAAATCATCATTAAATTCTAGGATTTTTGTGTTCATACCTAATTCCCTAGAACTACTATCTTCCTTAACAAAAGAGGAGTCATCATTCGATTCCTCATAACCTACATTAGGTATCAAATCAAAATTAGGCACCAAATCAGGATTAGGGTTTCTACCTTTATTTCGATTCACCAAAAGTGCCTCCATCCATTCTGTGACCTGATCTATCATAACACTTAACCACCAATCAACTTTCTGCTCGGTTAGTCAACCTAGGTAATCACGACCATAAATTTCATCCACACGTTGTTGGTTTGATTATCTATGAGGTGGCATCATTACTTCGGGAATGAACACAGCTCTGATACCAACTGACACAGCGGAATAAAAGGAAACTATTGCAAGACGTTGATTCGCACACGAATACCCGACTTATGATCTTCAAATACCTATTGATTCTGAGAATACCTAGGTATCTAACATCAAAAATCGAAATCCTACACGAAAGATTCGAATTTTGGGATAAAAGAGCAAAACTTGTTCAATAATATTTCATCCAATCAACAATAATGTCTCCTTTCGCCTTAGGGCTTACATATATATAGGCAAGCATGAAAGCTGCCAAAAAAGAAAAAGACTAAAAAAAGATATTCTATTAAATGATATTAAAAGAAGGAAAGACTACTAAAAAAATCCTATTGACTTGACTTTAAAAGAAACTCTTATTTGACTAAAAAAAATCCTATTAAATGATATTAAAAATTATTCTTTACAAATATTAAATAATATTCTAAAGACATTGACTGCATTATTAATTACGAATTTGAAAAACTCAAAAGACATTTAAAGTACGCTGCTCCAATACCGACAATATAGAACTAAAGGCCGGCGATGTTGGTTGCTAATGTAGGATCTTCCGCTTCTCCATCTGTTTGTGTTAACGTTGCCAGAGTTGACAAGCGTAGAATTTTTTGTGCAGACTACACCGCCTAAACACCGCTAGCGTTGAAGGCCGGCATGTCCCCTACAGTTTTCTATTTTCAAAACTTCTTCAAACCATTCCTTTAGCTTGCTAAATTGTATTTTGATGATTTTGTGAGCTTGTATGACCTTGTTTAGATGTATAAATAATATGTTATGACTTTGCCTTGGATTCATATGAATTCCCATGAGTGTTAAGCCTAGAATTAGTTATGTTTTAGGTATGATTCAAAGTGTTTATATTGATTTGAACTAAATTTCCTTGTAACAGTGATAAATACTCCTTTGAGTTCCTCAACTGATCTTCATTTAAGTGCTTCTATTGGTTCCCTTCATAGCTGCAAACCCCCAAAGTTTTACGATCGGTTAAACTTAAACCCTAATCAAAGGTCAAATGGAAACTAAAGTCAACAAACCTTAGTTAGACGTAATAAGTTTAAGTCCGGTAATCCTATGTTCGTAACCCTAAGTGAGTAAGTAAGAGATTAGTATGTAGAATAGTTTGTAATAACACAAGAAAGTTGAAAAATATCATATTAGTAAAACCATAATTCGTTTTGGACCCAAACTAATACAGTTTTCGAAAAACGTTTCATGGCACTCGGCATAGTAAAAATATTTCGGATATATCATTAGACTCATAAAAATATAAAGTTTTAAAAAAAATATCAGTTTTATAATTTTTCGATAAGTAAAAGTATCAGATATCACATTTATACATGTATTTTCTTACTACTAGTATTTTATTAATCACGTCTACTTTATCTTACACTATTCACTACTATTCTTCACTATTCATTTATCTCTACTTTTTCTACCACCTACTCTTACACTCTACATACCTATTATCTTTACTTTTGATATTTCCCATAACTTTATATCATATCTACCTTATATATTATTACTCTTAATACTCAAAATACAAAAAAATCACATCTCACTCTCTCTTTCTCCCCCTTGACTGGCACCCTCTCTCTCCTCCCTCTCCATATTTCTTTATCATTTTTTTTTTATTTAAATTACCTAATTTCACTCTTCATTCCCTATAAATATCCCTTCCTCTTTCATTTTCTTCACACCTTCACTTCTACAAAATTACTCTCCAAAATTCTCTCTAAATTTCCTCTCAAACATTCTCAAAACTCTCAAAATTTCTTCTCAAAACTCTCTTCTACTCATACCAACACTACTACCATTCTAACTTTAGGTAAGAAATCTTCTCCAATCTCTCTTGCCATGTCATGTAACTTTACATGATCATGATGTGAGTTTCCTAAACTTATTGTTATGGAAGTTACACTATGTTCATGTATTGTTCTTGTCTTGTTCTTGTTCATGAACTTCCATATTTATATTTTTATGTTGATTTTATATCTTGTTCATATTATTGTTGATATTATGCTAACTTCTTATATATATCTAACTAAATATAATTATGTACCTATATATAATCTTTAGAGCACATAAGTTTATATGTTATTTATTTATTTTCGAGTTATACAATTTATTTATTTATTTCATGTTGTTTTAAGACTAGTCTCTAGTCTTAGACTTGTCATCATCAAGTCAAAACAATTTCCTTTCCTTTACTTTCTTTTCTTTTTGGAACTAGTCTATTTCTTAGTCTCAGGAGCCTTGAAGAGGCTAAGACTCCCAATGCTTGATTTTATTTTGTTATATTGTTATTATAATCTACTTTTCTTGCTATTATTCTCATGTTCATACACATAAAGGTTGTTATCTAAACTTTAAAGCTTCAAATATGCTTTTTGCAAGAAGGAGATTTTGTCACCAAAGAATGGTTCAATATGAAATTTAGAGTTTATGATTTAATAAAAGTAAATCCATTATTTTCCAAACTTTAGGAAGAACTCCCTATAATTTTGAAACTACCTTTGTTTTGAAAGCTTTTTTTTCTTAAATCATCTCTATATTAAATTGTTTTCCAAAAGAAGATGACTTTTAATATTAAAATGTTTTCCATAAAAAAACATATAAAGGAAACCCCATGAAAAGAAAATGAGAGTTTTCAAAACCAAGATTTTCCAAGTAGAAGTCAAAGAAAAATGTATAAAAAATAGGAAAAAATGACCCTATTTTCAAAAAGAAAAAATAGAGAAAATTCATATTTATGGAGAAGTCACCAATGAAAATAGTAAAGTAAACATAAAATACTTTTGAAAACAAAGGAAACAAAAGATTCATTTTTTTTTTTTAGAAAAACTTACAAAAAGGATTTCTTATAAACTATAATTTTACAAACCTTCAACTAACATTGTTTTTGCTAAAAAGTTTTGTTGGACAACAAATACTTGAACTATGTGTGAGACATGAGCTATGTAACTATAAAGAGGAATTTTTCAACTATATAGATAACTAAGTATTTATCAAATGATTTGTGGATGATTTAAAGTTTGAAATAAATGTTTTGGGGATGGGAAATCTCGTGGTAAATTTGATTGCTACTGTTTCGGAGCCCAAATGACCTAGTTTAATGAAAATAGTTTTAGAAACGGATAGAACTTTTTGAGTGGGTAGAAATCGGTATATCATATGCGAAATTTCTAGTTAAAATGACCAAGTTATGGCCATTTTAAGTTGGAATTGCCTTCTATACGAAATTTGATGATCTTGTAATATAGTTTTGATAAAGTACCATAGAATCAACAAGAAATACTCATTATGGGTATTCTTGTTGATTAGGTGATCTCGAGGAAGAGTATCCATACCCGAAGGATTACTTTGATTAGTGGATTAACAATCGACTCATTCGTAAGAAGAAAAGATCGTCATGGCAACATGAGTTTATTTCCTTAATTACTTTACTTGATTGTGCTTGTAGTTTAGCTGCACTAGAATTAAGGAGAGACAAATTGATATGTATGTAAAATTATTGAAAGAATTCTAAGAATATCGAGGCGGGAATTGATTGTCAGTAATCCTTTGTTTTAGTATAGAATTTGATATGTCTGAAATTCTATGATCACCATAAATTAACATTAATTATGCTATGATATTCTAACTAAATTGGTTCATGCATATCACGTAATGGGTCACATTGCATAGGGATCACTAATCTTGCGGGGAAAGGTTAGTGGTACAATTGTAAGGCCATAAATAATACTTATCAGCTTTAAGCTAGAAGCATAATACAAAGAGAAACGCTTAGCGACATTATGCTCAAAAGAAAATACTAAGACGATGCTTATCAAATCTAAGCTAGAAGCATAATAACAAGGAACAATGTTTAGCAGCCATTGGTTCGAAGCATAATCTTATTAGCCTCCCCAAAACCCCAAATGAAGAGCGTAAATCCATTCAACATATAGTTCCCGGAAAACTATATGTCTTACTTGCCCACGTGTTTGTCGCATATTACTTGGATGCCTAAAAACTTGCTTGATTTTGTTACTCAAGTATTTATCTTTGGAAATAATTCTCACCAAGTCTGTTAGCTTATACCCTTATAGATACCTTTTGCAGTTTAGCTATTTGTGGTTGAGGCCACGCGGACCTTGTAGCCTGGTATTTCTCTTTTTAGTTAAGGAATTTTTAGATGAAGTTTAGCATTAGTTTAGATGTAGACTTCATAGAAAATTTCTTGCAATAGATTCTAGTATTTTTTACAGGGGAATGCCCCTAAGGCTTGTAAGACGATATTTATGAATAAATGAATATTATGGTTTCCATTTCTTAATTTGTTATTGTATCTTCTTAAGCTTCATATTTCAAAGTATGGTCCTCTAAAATTGTGAGAGCACGCCCTACATCTAATATTGAAGCTTATAGGAATGACTAAGGTTGTCATACTTAAAGTTTTAATATTAAATGTAATGGACTGTTACGTTTAAGGTACCCTTTGGGGCGTGATAATAGCACAGGTATGTCGTAATGTGTTTGATTTCTTACCTAGGATAGGCATGACTAAATTCACTTTAATTTAAGATAAAACTTAAATTGATTGAAACTAATTGTCTATTATGCTGTTGAATTCAGTTCGGGGAGCGACACCTTATTTAGATTAGGGGTACGGTAGTTTAGGCACTTAGGCCACTCCTGTCTTTATGATAAGACTTTTATAAGTGGCAAAACGGTGGTTGATAGGGTTATTGGTATTGTTATAATATTTGCTTATTCTTAAAGAGAAATAATATGATTTAATTCAATTGTTAATGGAAACATTTGAATTAGGTGATATTACGAATTAAGTTGAGTAAAGTTGTGAAACGGTTGAAAACCCTAGAGGAAGCTATTTTTTCATTAATGGATATATCATCTAGGAGATATAAGTCCTCAAACAACATATATTAACCCCTTGAGCATCGAGATCATTACTTAGGACCCCTATATATCCTTGTTGTCCGGAGTTTGAATACTCCAATATTGTTTGACTAATTAAAGATTTCCTAATAACTTGATGGATGTTGCATTTGCATATAATTTAAGCTTGTATGTTAATAGCCTTTGTCTTCGTTACTTGCATACCAGGTCTTTGACTCATTATTTCATATTTCATGTATTGTTGACCATGATGAGTTCTACACCAGTATGAGATACATGATGGATTTTGAGGATTTCCTAAATGATTGGGAGGATTAGAGATGACCATGACTTGATGGAACTTTTGTAATAGCATAGATTAGAAGACATATGAAATAGTTATGATAGTTTTGCTAAGCTTATGTATTTTGTAAATGGCTTGTTTATAAGTCTTGTCAATAATATCTATATGTATACATGTCTGAAATGGATCTCTAACTTATATGTAAATGTTATGGTTTTCTAAAAAGTTTTATTGGTTGATAGTTCTTAAAATTGGTTCTCATAAGAGCTTTAGGTAAACAAATATCCAAACTGATTCTAGTAAACAACCATACATATAATACTACAGGTTATATGTGGTTGGGGATCTAGATTCACCTATTTTAACTATAGGGGTGAGTCTGGGTCTTTACACTTGTATACGAAAGACCCTGTTGTTTTGTCGATAGAACTGATAAGGGATATCCGGAGTGCGAATGCTAGAATTATTGAGGATTTGTTGTGTTTGGGGATTGGAAGTTAAGGTAGATTAAGATTGGCCAAATACTGTGGTGAAGTTTTCGCGCAGGTTTCTTTTTGGGATAAGTCCTCATACTAGGTTATATAATGCAATGATAAATGCCCTGGTAAATTCGAATTCATTACTAGATTGGACCGCAAAGAACACTCGTGTCATGTAAAAATATTTTATATTTATCTGAAGCCAATTAATTAATTATTTAATTTCTGCATTTCTTTTTAATAATCTCGAAATTGCTATTTTAATGTTGTTGATGATAGTAATATTGCACATGGAGAAGCACTAGCATTTTCATCGTGTCTGTTACCTATCTTGTTATCTTAATATATATATATAAAAAGATATATGCTCTTTTAATTTCTTCACCTTTGACATGCCTAAAGATGTGTTAGAATTATTTTCAACTACTAGTCTAGAGCCTCAAGGCTTCGGTCTGTTCACGGATTTTTTCTTTAAAAATATATATCCGTAATAAAGAAAATAACGAATTAATTTATTTAAAAGGTTTTGAATATAGTATAAATACGATATTTAATTATATAATGAAAATAATTTTTTAATTTTATTAATAAATATTGCCTGTTGTAGTCAATTAAAACTTTTTATAGTCCTTTAACGTTTGTAGAAAAGATAAGCAATTTGGGAAGAGTTATGATTATTTAAATTGTTTCTTTGAATATATAATTTAAACAAAACAATCTTTTATGATCAAAATGTATTAATATTAAAAAGCCTACAAATTGACAAAAAGAAGTAAGTTTTTTTTAAAGTAGGGAAGAAAAGTGGCTTGAGCTTGTATCTTTCTGGGGTTATCGTGAGTAGTCTTGTATTTTGAAGAATGAGACTTTCTCCATCTGGGTTTGACCATCAGCTTGAGGAAGGTAAAGCTGTTAATAGACTTATGTTGAAGTTCTTGACATGCTTCAATTTCATACTTTTTTTTTATTTTTCGGGGCTAGAGTTTTATGTTTATTAATTAAATCTATGTAGCTCATACATTTTTTTTTTAATTTTATAATAGTGAAAATCATCATAGTTGCATACTCTGTGTATGGTTTTTTTATGCAATTACCCAAAAGCATTTCTTTCGGTCCCATTATTTTGCTTGAGAAGTTATTTGAATTGTGGTTTTGAGCCATATGTGGTATGCATAATAAATGATATGCATGGTTTAAGCTGCTATAGAAAGCAATAGATAAGTTAGTTATGTGTACCTTGCTCTTAATTTGCTTTAATATATCATTAGTTTCATGCCATCTTATGGCTTATATAAATTCACTTAAGTGCTTCTAGCTTTGAACCTATTGTATTTTAAAAGGGGGAATAGTATTTGTGTTTTCTATAAGTATTGTTTATTCTAGATGGATGGACCTTTGAGTCTAGAAATCCTTGTAAATGTTTGAACTCCTGTTCATGTGAACTTATTACTTTCTCCTATGATGTGATCAGAATATGTCAATGTTGTTGTGATATTGAGGCTACATATTCATATGCATAATTGTTGTTGCAGGGGAGAAGAAATGCTTGAATTCAGAATTATGGCATGCTTGTGCAGGTTTGCTTGTATCACTACCCTCCGTTGGGAACCGGGTAGTCTATTTTCCTCAAGGGCACAGTAAGCGGGTTAGTTTAAGGAATTCAAGTTCCTTTTATCAAACTACAATTTGATATGCATTACAATCTCTTATAAATTGATACATAAAGGCGTGGACATAATTATAAGCATCACGGGGAAATAAATGTTTGTATGGAATTGTTATGAGAGAAAGTGCATTTTCATCATTATTGATGAAATGTTTTCATATTGATTGGGATTTTCCATTTTCATCATAACTTTTGCATGAGATTTTTGTTTGCATCTACATGTCTTTCAATTTACAAGTGCTCTATATGTTTCTCCTTTATTCAGAATTTTGTAGATGTATTTTTTTTAATACCTTAACCAAACTACTTTATTTATTTATATATTTTTAGGAAAATACTTGACTCCTTGCTTGATTGCTTCATTGCAATTCCTTCTTGTTGATTAGCAATCAACATACAATTTTATTGCAAAGTTTTCTACAAAAATGAATGATTTTACAGCAAGTCATTATAAGTGCTCTTGGTCTTGGGAATCTAGACTTGTGATCCTGTTTTTAAGTTAAATTTGTATCATAGTTCTTTCTCAATGAAGGATGAAATAATGTTGTGCTACACTTGCTTATATGAGATTATACTTGTTAAATCATTATCGAAAGTATTGAAGGCTATGATCTAATGCTCTTTGTGTCTTTTACTTTGGCCATACCTTCTAGCTTTGGTTTTAATGGCACATGGAACTTTCTTATCGTTATTTCCTCATACAGGTGGCTACTTCAACCAATAAGGAAGTTGATGCCCACAGTCCAAACTATCCTAATCTGTCACCTCAACTCATATGCCAACTTCACACAATGTTACCATGCATGTATGTTGCTTCCATTTTTTTTAAACCTTTTGTAGTTTTATCTTAACATGGTGCATTAAGGTATGATACATCTTGTAAATAACAAGCGGATGTGGAGACAGATGAAGTTTATGCTCAAATGACCCTCCAACCTCTCAGTCCTATATATCTAATATTCATGTTTTTTTTTTAGTCCTAAATTTCATGGCATTGCTGATATAGATGTTATCTTTCCCATGTTATACTGCTCTAATTTATGTTTTCAGTAAGAGCAGAAAAATACATATCTACTCCCTGCAGAGCCAGGCACTCCAAGCAAGTAGCCAACAAACTATTTCTATAAGACTTGACTACCAGTGATACAAAGCACCCATGGAGGATTCTATGTTCCACATCGCGCTGCTGAAAAAGTGTTTCCTCCTCTTGTATGTCATACTTTGTTCATAGTTCTTCCGATCACTAAATATTTTCCTCCTATTTGTGCCTTAAATCATATAGTTTATTATGACTCTAAAATTCTTCTTCAAGGTTACTTATTGTAGCCTTCTGCTCAAGAATTAATAGCCAGAGATCTTCATGACAATGAGTGGAAATTCAGACATATATTTTGAGGTGAATTCCCTTTAAAGGTAGATGACTCTTCTTTGTTATTTTTCATGTGCTTTAAGAATAGATAATTTCTTTCCTTTTTGAGTGGACTTTTTCCTCTTCTTCTTTCCCCTTTCTTTTGGGCCTACAGCAATTTGCATGTTGAATCTCTTCATGATGGAAGTCCCTCTCTTGCTCTAGCTTAGGATGTCCCTATAGTACAAATGGTCCATTTGAAAATGCTTGAATTGCATTGACTGCCAATGAAGTAAACAATCAATTACATTGTTGAGAACTATTGTAAGTGAACTTCATATTAATTATCACAAAAAAGTTAAATATATATATATGTATAATATATAGTTCTCACTCAAGCCAATATCTTAGCCTGTAGTAAATTGTGTTTGCTGCCATACATGTTGGCTAGTGCATTAGGTTACTAAAATGGGGTTGAGAGGTGTGCTTCTTCAATTATGATGTTGTCTACCTCTTCAAACTCAGAGCTAGGCATACTAGATAAGAGTGGGTTTAGACCGTTTATATAAAGGAAATATAAAAATTATGCTAATGATGATACTATTATCAAGTAACTGAAGTGTGCGATGGAGTAATAAATAGGTTTAAATGAAAAAAAAAAGCTAGATAGATCATTCTTTATCAAAAGCAAAAAATAAGTTTAGTATTTGTGGGAAGAGTTAGCAAGAAACTAATTTTTACTGAGGCAATTAAAAAAAATATCGATGTCGATGACCATGATTATGTATTGCTTCTATTCTTGTTTTCAAAATCTTACACAAAATCCATTAATGGAGACAATATGGTGCATTGCATTGAAAGAATTCAAGCTATGAAGAACATATGTATTATCATTAGTAGTTAGGTAATAATCAATTAATCATGTTGGATATGAATGAATTATTACTGCTCCATCTATGAAGGTTTTCTTGTTGAGGGATCATTATTGATCAAAGACCTATTATATGTTGATCTCATACACAAAAGGTGTGCAATAAAGTTATGGATAGATTAAAAAAAAAACAAAAATGAAGCTAGATAGATCATTCTTTATCAAAAGAAAATAATAAGTTTAGTATTTGTGGGAAGAGTTACAAGAAACTTTTTTTCTTTTTCCTTCTAACAAGAAACTAATTTTTACTAAGGAATTTATAAAAAATATTGATGTGGATGACCATGATTATGTATCGCTTCTATTTTTTTTTCAAAATCTTGCAAAATATCCATTAATGTAGATAATATTATGCATTTCATTGAAAGAATTTAAGCTACAAAGAACATATGGATTATCATTAGTAAGTTGGATAACAATCAATTAGTCATGTTGGATATGAATGAATTATTACTGCTCCATCTATGAAGGTTTTCTTGTTGAAGGTTCATAATTGAGAAAAAACCTTTTATATGTTGATCTCATATACAAAGCACAACAAAATATAGTATCTAGATTGGACAGATTGGTGTGAAAGACCTTGCATAATCTCTTTCAAATGATTCTGTGTTTTTTTTTTTTTTTTTGGTTTTTTTCCCCTCTTCCTTCTCTTTTTGGTTTATCTGATGGGTTTTGCATTAATTGGACTTGAGCATATGAACAATTCTAAAAGAGCATGCATCTAGTTTGTACTATTTAGGTAGCTTTGAGACTAGGCTAAGTAGGATTTGAACTTAAGATCTCAAACTCTTGTAAGCTGGCCTATATTAGGCCGACCCCTCAGTTAGAAGTATGTATAATTGATGTAAGCTAATGGCATAACTTCACCTGAACTACTTGTTCTGTTATTATGCATAGTAAATTGATTCTTGGTTCTTCTTGTACAAGTGCAAATGGAATTACCTCCTTCATATTACATCTGAATTATATTTCATTTTTTTATTTTCCAATGTTCAATTAAATTATTAGGTTAGAAAATAATAACAATATCAATATGTTCCAATTTAATCATTTGGCTTTAGAAAAAGGTATTGTATAATATTAAGTTTATGATATATAAGATAATAGCTCATTATCCCATTAATTACCATTCTTTTCCTACTTTCTTGAATTAAATTTGCTATTCAATGGTGTTTACAGCTTGCTCAACTAACTTGACTTGTACAACAACTTGTCTCAAGATTTCCTAGTAGTTTAGGTTAGTTATCATGGGTCTTTTCTCATAATCTCATTCATGTTTTTTTAATCATTCAATAATTAATCTACATATTGTGTGACAGAAAATCTAAATGGAGATCCTTCTGCAAGTGCATGAGATCCTTCGCCAAATCCATCACTTGGTGATTATGGTGACAACAGTGGGGAAGAAAATTAAAGACTCGATCTTTTGTTTTTTGTTTTTTTGATTTTTGTTTTTGGCTGAACCAACTAGCATGAATGGGGTCAAATTGATGTGATAAAGTGTGTATATATGGTTATTTTGATATAATTTAGAGCTTGTGCTTACGTTTCTCATAAGAACACTAAACAATATTGTTCAATGTTTTATTTTCTTTATTGTAAGGATGCTCATGGTGATGTTTAAGTAATTTTTGTGTTATTAGATCTTATTATATATTGAGCATATTGTATGCTGCAAAATGTATTAGTGATATTTATTCATAGATAAATTTTATGTGTATAAGTAATAATAGGTATAGATTGTATTGTGATCAAACTGGATTATAAGACTAATTACGCATATAATGTACAATAAGCAACTATATATTAGCAAATCAAATCGAGTTAAACATTAATGCCCATCTCTTCTCAACCAGAACAGCCACGTTTAGATATTACTATTTTAATTGAATACCTATATGTAGACATCGCCAATGTGTTTGAATAGCCACGTTTAAATTGCGGTAAATAAGAGATTTGTCGCGTTTATAAATCGCTATTTTTGTCCAATGAACATCTATAAAGGTTATTGAACCTGTGCAAGGCCACGATTAAACATCGTCAATTTAGTAATTTACTTACGTATACACGTTACTAATAAAAATATTTACCTACGTGTAAACATCGCTGATCATAAATTTCCCTCCTTTTATATTTATCTGGATGGGGAATAATCATATTTAGCCACACATAAGAGTGGCCAATGCATGATAATAGGCCATGTTTAAAAGTGGCCCAATAAAGTGCATTTGGTTGTCAAGTTTATATTAGTGATGTTTTAAGTTTTAACATTACCTATCAAATCTATGATGGACCTTTTACGATGTCTATAGGCTACGTGTAAAAAAACGTGATCGAAAATCTTTGGTCATGTTTAGTTAATGTTTAGCCACGTTTATTAGACATGGTTAAAGGCTTATTTTGTTGTAGTGATATCTGAGTATGTCCTTTGGCCACCAATCTTGCTTTATATCTTTCTAGAGATCCATTAGCTTTATACTTCAACATGAAAATCTACTTACAATCCACGATATTCTTCCCTCTTAGTTTATTAACAACATCTCAAGTTTTGTTCTTTTCTAATGCACTCATCTCCTCCCTTATAGCATCCCTCCATTCTCTTTTTGATAATGTGTCAAAAATAGTATTTGGAAAAGCGATGGTGTTTAGACTCATGATGAACTTTTTGTAGATTAGGGATAAGCGTTTAAAGGAGACATAGTAAGAAAGTGGGCAAGGTGGTCGTTTTGTGCATTCTCGGGTATGTTTTCTAAGAGCAATAGGAATATCCAAGTCATTTGTTGGGTCAATAGGTGAAGGGTCAGGTCTTAATGTGATCTCATCTTCAGAGTTCAAGTTGGAAGCTTCTTGAACTCTAAGGCCTAAGGAGATCGACTTTTGAGCTTATGTCTGTTTTGAAGTAGATTCTTGAACTTGCGTCTGTTCTGAAGCTTTTTTTCCTTGAATATACCAAAGGAGACTTTAGGTGATTATGAGTGTCAATGGCTGGTTTAGGAGATGGGAGAGTAGTTTGAGCAGGAGATGAATTTGAGGAGTCATCTGTAGTACGGACAGGTGAAGGAAGGTTAACAGGTCAAAAGAATCACAATGACTATCTTCCATCATTGTATCCTCCCCTAAAGAGAGGCCTTGGATAAAAAAAGGTGTATTTTCTGCAAAAGTGACATATGCACATATGTAATTTTTTTTTTTTTTTTTTTTTTTTGTGAAGGATGGTAACACTTGTACCCTTTTTAAGTGGAAGAGTAACCAAGAAAAATATATTTGATGGCTCGGGGGTCTAACTTGCCTTTATGTTGGCTGTAGATGTAAACAAAAGTAGTGCACCCAAATACCCTAGGTGTGAGACAATTAGAGGTTATCAAAAGTGGGTAAAAGGTTTTGAAGACTTCTATGGGGCTTTTGTTGTCTAGTACTCGTGAGGAAGTCTATTTATCATGTGTGTGGCGATAAGAACAACCTCTCCCCAATAAGATTTAGGAACATTCCTTTGAAAGAGTAGCATTCGGGTAGAGTTAAGTAAATGCCCATTTTTTCTCTCGCTACCCCATTTTGTTGGGGTGTGTTGACACATGATGAATCGTGGATAATGTCTTATGATTGGAAGTAGGGTAATAAAATATGATTGAAGTAATCTTTGGCATTGTTTGTTATGATGCTTTTGATTTTAATTCCAAATTGGTTTTGAATCATTGTATGAAAATTTTGTATGACTTGGCTAACATCGGATTTTTGTTTAAGAAGAAAGAGCCATGTAAGCCGAGTGCAATCATCAATGAAGGACACAAAACCAACGAGCTCTAGATACATTAGGTATATTGGAAGGACCCCAAATATCACTATGAATTAAATGAAAAGGGTGGGTACTTCTTTTATTGCTAATAGGAAATGTAACCCCCGGTATTCTTAATAATCAAGTAAACTCCGGGAATCGAAAAGCAAAACCCTAAATCGTTATAGTTCCAGCTTAGTGAGAGAAGCTAAGAAACCCTAAATCTGGCTTTCCTTCAGTTTCATAACCAAAGAAATTTTATAAAATAAATTAATGTGAATTATTATTTTAAATTATATTTCAAACCTTAGAAAGTTTTAATTTTGGAAAAATTTCTATTTCGGGCCTTCCCGAGCTCAATTATGGAAAAACGAGCCCCGGGACTAGAAACTCATAAAAATATTCCAGAGTATTCATTAGAACTGAAATTTTATAAGGATTTCAAAAATATAAATTTTATAATTTTCTAGGCTATAAAAATATAGTTATAGCATTTTTCCCGTATTTTCTTTACTACCGTAAAGTAGATGTCTTGTCTACTATTTACCACTATTCACAAGTACAACCTACACTACACACTACCCATACCCTATTCTTATATCCTTACAACTACTCATTGTATTTTCTTCTTTTCCAAGAAAATTTTGTTTCCTACTTTATTTATTACATTTTATTACTTAAATTACAAATTATATCAAAATTCAAATCTCTCTTTCTCTCACTCCCTCTTGTTGGCTGGCGCACCCCCTCCCCCAATTCCCCTATTTGTTTTATTTTTACTCTTTCTAATACATTTAAACCCTAATTCCTTTAATATATAAGCTCATTTTCTCTCTCTCTCCTCATTTTTACTCATTCAAAAATTTTAAAAGAAGCAAAACCCTCTCTTCTTCTCCTCCTTGTTGCCATGACCAAGTCCCCCCCGTCCCCCCCCCCCCCCCCCCCCCCCCCCCCCCCTTCACACTCACACACACAAGCTCTTTTCCTCTTCTTTTCATCTCCAAATCTCTCTTTAGGTGATGATTTCTAGCCTTTCTACTACATAATCTTGTAATGCAAAACTATTTCTTGTGTATTTTCCACTTTAAATCCCAATGAGCAAATGCTAGGGATAAGAAAACACTAATATAAGAATATCAAACCATCACAAGAAGTAGATCTTGTGTTTAATGAGTTTTTGTTGAAGTATTATTATGTTCATGCATGTCAAAGTAGAGATCTTGCATCAAAAATACATGTTCATGCCTTTAAACTCATTTTCATGCACTATAAGTTGTAGATCTAGTATTTAACACTTATATTTTTCTTGACATTCATGTTTATATGAATATTTTGTATTTTCATGCATTAATGATCATAAAAGCTTAGTCTTGTATATATGAATGTGTTAGTTGGTAGATCTTTATGAATATAAGACAAGGAACTTGAAAAGAAAAGGTTTTTGTTAGAAATGTGTAATGGAAAATTCGGATGAACTTCAAGACCTATTTTAAAAACCCTTGAAACCACTTTGAAACTTATACTTTACATGAAAAATGAAAGTTATATGTAATAGGTATCTCTAAGGAATGATTTTTACAAGTTGAAATGAGTTTAGGCATGAGTAATGTGTAAAACAAGTAGTGGAATTAAGATGGAAAATTTTGAGCTAGTGTCCAATTTGTTAAATTCGTAATTTGCAGTGATGCCTACATAAACACCTAGTATTCAAGCTTAAATTGCATGTTTTATGTGTTAAATGAAGTCCTTAGGGGATAGATATAGTAAAGCTTTAAATTTTGATGCATTAAACAAGTTTTCTCCAAGGAAACATGCAATAAATGAATTTTTCCAAAATTCGGATTTTTGTGAAAAGTTTATTTAAAAACATATTTACAAAGTGAAAAATGTATCTTTTTGTGTGGAAATGAAGGTCTTGGATAGTATAGATGATGAAGACTCATTTTTATTTAGATAACAAGTAAATTCTAAGAATAAAATCCCAAAGCACTAAGGAGATGCAAAATTGGAAAAAGTGGATTTTAAGAAATGGCTATTGTTGGAGTCTTGTAAGAATTAGGAGTTCTTAAAGTTTCATTATCAAAAATCATCAAGATCATGCATATATTGAACTCATTACTTGTCATTCATAATAGGAATTCATTCATATTTTATCTATACATGAATCACCAACTAGGAACATTTTGATTAGGTGCAAAACAATTTTTCAGAAATGGGAAAAGTTACAGAGCAGATCTGATTCCTCTATTCCATAACTTAAATGTTTTCAAAACTTGAAAATAATACTAGATATAGATAGATCTTTCGAAGTAGATAGAAATCAATATAAAATTTGCGACATTTCGAGTTAAAATGACCAAGTTATGGCCGTTTTGAGTTGGAACTTCCGCAAATAGCGAGAATCACGATTTTGTTTAGTTTAGATGCATAGTTTGAATTAGTTAAGTGATGAAATTCTCATTAGGTTATTCTTATTTGGTACGTGATCCCGATAACGACGATATCCTACCACCCGACTACTATTATTAAGAGACTGGCGTACCATGGCTGAGTGAGTATTACTTCCGATTTCAATTATTGCTTGTGATTGTGATGATAGTTGCACTAGTTACTTAGGCAAAGATAAAAATGAATATGCATGATGGGGTATTTGGGAATTATATTTGTCTGCTATTGTTATGTGAAGTTGGAATTAAAGAATATCGAAGCCGGGTGATAATTCATTGCTTGTGTAGAGAGGAGCTAGAATTGATTGTCTGCGAGTATTACTTGGTCACCTAAAAGAATCGGATTAATTGACTATTGGGCAGTAAATATAACTTTAAACTCATTTATATCACGATGGGGATGGAGCATTAGCATTTTTCGGTTTTTCGTGATCCATAAAACGAATATGTTGGTTAATCGTGATCCATAAAACGAATTATTATTCAGTTAACCGTGAGCTTAAACGGCGTCGTACTGCAGGATTCGTTAATCTGCTAACCCGGAATGGAGGGCGCAAGTCCATCCACATATGATTTCCAGCTGGTCATATGTTTGTTGAATCCACGTGTTTGATGCATTTCACTTCCTTGAGTGATCACTTGCTTGAATGTTATGTCTTCATTGTAATATGGATGTTTTCACTCACTAAGCTAGTTAGCTTACACCCCTATAGTTTTTACTTGTTGCAGCACAAGTTCATTTGGCTTAGGCTAAGGCAGGCTACAACTCAGGTACCGGAGCTAGGTGTTTCCCTTAAAAGTTTATTTCGGTTTTGTTTAGACTTCCACAGGAAACCAAAAGACTCTGGATGACTGTAATGGACCTTAATATTCTTTTGCGGGGGAATGCCCCTTAGACTTTGTATCTTATGTATGCGTTTTGATTTATTATCTAAGGCTACCGAATGCCGCAATAAACTTCTTAACTCCATTGATTTGAGTATTCTATTGTCGTAAATGGACGCTTTACATCTATACAAGACTCCCGAAGGGCTTGGATAGTGATTCGAGAGTCTTATATAGTATGTGGTGGGCTGTTACGATTAGGATACCCCTATGGGGCATGACAGGAAAAGATACACAAGTATGTTTTGTCATCTCACAAACAATACAATGAAACTCAGAAACATCTATTCTATAGAACAAATTAAGAAACATGACTTTTAAAATCCTAAGATAAGGGTGACCTAGACATAGGTGATGCAGCCAAATGGCATCTTAATTTGAGGAACTGAGAAAGACACTAAAATATTGCTTTAGGTTGATTTAATGTAATAAAGGCCGCTTCCTTCCTTAGAAAGTCCAATCCTCCTCCCCGCATCCTGATCTTGGAAAACATAGTAAGAAAGGAAAAAAGTGGATAACATTTAAGATCATGGGTGAGTTTTTGGATGGAGATGAGGCTAGTTGATAATTTAAGTAAATAGAGAACATTTTTTAGGATGAGAGTAGGTGTAATGTGTATGTCTCTAAAACCATCAATACTAGCTAATATACCATCTAGCACTAAAATCTTCCTACTGCTTGGACAGAGGTTATAGGAATGGAAAAATTGAGATGTGGGGGTCATATGGTATGTGGCACTGGACTTAACTATCCAAGAGCTGGGATAAAATTTTTCTATGGCATTCATACAAAAAGGAAATGAAGGAATACCTAAAAGAGCTAATGAGCAAGCCCCATAAGGCTTCTCAAGTGACCCCAAAAGTTCTTATCCTCTTGATTTCATGACTATTGAGCCCCACTTCAGTAGGTTTCTATTCGGGTTTTGCCACCTCTGCCATGTATACTTGGGGCTTCTGTTGTCCTCCACGGGTTCCCTACTCTCGCTTAGAGGCTTCCCTTTCAGCTTCCAAACTTCTCCTTTGTATGCCTCGTTTCTTGCAACAGGTGCACCAGAGGTTTCCTTGTTTTCCTTCCACTGGTTCTCCTCTTTCTATTTTTGGAAAATTCACCTTTTCCATTATTCTGTGATCTGGTCTTGCTACAAGGGTGGAACCATCCACGTTTTGGCTCTAGCATGACATTCCTTCGGCTTTCTTCTACTCTAACCTATAAGATTGTTTCTTCCAAAGATGGTGTGTCATCTTTGCCAAGAATTTGAACCCTAACCTAAACAAATTCAGGATTTAAGGCAGCCAGAAAATCATAGACACAATTCTTTTCTATATAATTCTTTAAGACAGTTGCATCATCAGGGGATTTCATCTAAAAGACTCGATAATGATCAAGTTCTGGCCACAATTTTTACAATATATTTATATATTCTGTGATAGATTTATTACCTTGTTTAGTAGCTACCGTTTTGATCTTAATCTCATACACTTGAGCAGCGTCACCGGCCTTTGAATATGTGCAACAAATGAATTCCCATATTTCCTTTGTTGAGGCAAAAAACATGCAGGTATCATTAATTGTGGGCTCCTTAAAATCCCATAACCAGGACATTATCATAGATTCCTCTTCATCCCATGCTTTAAAATTTGGATTCTCCTTTGCTAGTGGCGTTCCAAGAAGATGAGAAAGTTTCCCTTTGCCTTGAGGTATGTGCAGCCAAGTTGTCACCATTTGAGGTAGTTCTTCCCATTGAGTCTATTGGAGGTTCGAATGTTTTGTAGCTCTCCAATTTTCTAGACATAATTGGCTTCTTTGGAAGAAAGAGTGATTTTTGAGGCAGACATAATGTATAGAAAATAAATCGTTGAGGGCTGAAAGAACAAAAATTAGCAAAGAAGGCTAAGTAAAAGAAAAAAAAATCAGCAGTGAAGGCTGAAAAAAAATTTGTGTGACAATGAAAGTTACCCAAAAAAAAAACCCAAGAGATTCCTAGAGCTCTGATACCATCAGACAAAACTAAAAAATAATTATAATTCTCATTCGTAAAATACGAGTATACACGGTCTTTTATAGGACAAAACTGGAACCAAAAAAGGAAAAACAAATCTCCTTAAAATTGGAAATAATCAGTCTTAATTGAATCCCTCCAATCAAGGAATATTAACCTTTGACCAATTTATCCTAAGATAATTACAACTTTCCTAATCTATAATTTTGTATTTACAACTCATCACATCTTGACAGTATATATAATCAACAAAAGCAAAAGACAAAACATTCTTTAGCATTTAACCATGGTAATTAATTCATTAAAATGAGACAAAGGCCCACTTTTGTTTTCAATGATCAAGTGATCACAGTGATACAAGGCTTTTCTACACAAAACAAAGCATAAGCTAGGAGAGAAATTAGAAAAAAGAATCTGCACACTACAAGCTAGGATTAATTACTCCATATTAAGATTAGTACCATAAACATATCATCTAAAAGTTTAAGCATTTATATAAGATGATTGTAGCACTGACCTTCATATGCTATCAAAGCAAGAGGCCTTGAGTTTGAATTCCTACCCACTCATTGCAACCCCTATTAAAATTAAGTCGTCTACTTGATGGATCGTTATCAAAATCAAAGTTCCGACCCATAAATAGGGAGGAGTGTTATGATATATATATAATAGCCCACACTGTCACACCCCCCGAAGGGTACCCTAAACGTGGCAGTCCGCCGTACACAATATTAAAGCCTAAGAATGACCACCTCAGTCACGCGAAGGCTTCCATACTATGTACAAGGCGTCTAACACATGGAGGAGACTCATCGGAGTAATACATTTTACGTTGATATAGCTTGAGTAACAATGTAAAGGAAATACAAATTTACTATACTTCAGATACAAATCACTACACTTCAAAATACAAATCATTCAACTCCAATTACATTCATCCACAGACTTCCCTACATAAACTATTACAAGACAAATCATAAAACTAGCAGATAACTTCAAACATTCGTATTCCTTGCCGAAATCCCAAAGTCATTCCCGACTTCAACCAATTCGGTCCCCACCTTGCATTCTTGAGATAACCTGTTCATTTAAACAACTATTGGGGTATAAGCTACACTAGCTTAGTGAGAATTCCCTTAATTCCGTACCATAACAAACAAGTTATAATCAGTCATATGCTATGCATGAACAAACACGTGAGCAAGCAATTATGCATGGGCATCCGGAACCCACACACAGAACGGATTTACGCCCTCCGTATCTTGGGTTAGGAATGGTATTGAGTCTACACGACCGCATCTAGTCCCCAAGCCCTCTCTTAGCACTCGACTCGGCTAGGCTCATCCAAGAATGCATCCACATGCGCCTTAGTACCCCTGAATGAGCTCTGGCACCGGGTTCGTTATCCAAACGAGTCATCCACGGACCATACCGATCGACCTGCGTAGGAGTAGCATGCTACCAAATGCAATATGTCCAATGCGATGCATGACCAATTTAATTTTTGCTTAGGTCAAAAATATTTATACATTCTTTAGAGTGACCAATCCATATCACACATATAACAGAAATAACATGAACGGTGCAGTTATCCAATCAAATCGTGGTTTCGATATGCTTTAGTATTCTTTGGCACACATTCATCACAGTCTCATCATATATCCCATCCCCATTCATATCGATTTTTATCTTGTTCCTATAGTTCTAATGCAACTAACTACAATCACAATCAAGGTAACAAAACAAGGAGAAAACTCACTCGGCCATTGGATCACCGGTCTTCTAGTAATAATAATTCGGTGGTAGGGAATCGTCGATCTCGGGATCTCCTAAAAAGGAAGAAATACTCTAATAAGTATTTCATCACTTAACTAATCCAAACTATCTCATTCAAACTATCAAATTCGCAATTCGCGTCCTAAGCGGGAATTCCAACTTAAAACGGCCATAACTTGGTCATTTTAACTCGGAATCTCGCAAATTATATATCGATTTCTATCTACTTCGAAAATCTATCTATTTTAATATTATTTTCAAGTTTTGAAAACTTTGAAGCTTCGAAAAGTTCGGATCAGATTAGGGCAGCAACAATTTTCAACTTCCGAAAAGTAGTTTTGTAAATATTTGTAACGTTCCTACTATATAGATTGGCTATACATGCAATATGAATGATTTCCTAACATGAATGACATGAGATGAGCTTAATGTATGCATGATCTTGATGATTTTTGCTAAAAAGAAATTTTATAACTTTTTATCTTGCAAGACCATAATAACAACTACTTATGAAAAATCTAGTTTTCTAATCTTTGATCATTTCCATTTGTTTTGGATTTATTACTTAAGAAAATATAATTATTTTTGTCAAAATTGAGTCTTCATTATATATATCACTTATGACCTTCATTTCTACATAAAAATTTCCATTTTACACTTTGTAAACATGTTTTCACATATGATTTACTCAAAAATCCGAATTTTAGAAAATTCACTTTTTGAATGATTACTTTGGGAAAAACTTGTTTAATGCATTAAAATTTAAGACTTCACTATATTTATTGTCTAAGGACTTCATTTAACACATAAAACTTGCAATTTGAGCTCATATACTAAGTGATTACATATGCATCATCTCAAATTACGAATTTGACAATTTGATCACTAACTCAAAATTTTCCATTTTAATTCCATTACTTGTTTTACACATTACTCATGCCTAAACTCATTTTAACTTGTAAAAATCATTGCTCAATGATATCTATTACCTATATACTTCATTTTTCACATAAAACATGAGTTTTGGAGTTGATACATGGGTTCTAAAAATTGGTCTTGGTTGGGATCCGAATTTACAAAATTCATTTTTGGTTATATCTTTTGATAAAATCTATCTAAGCTCATGAAAATCCATTCCTTACATATCCTATCCTAAGAGCCTTTCATTTCTTAAATAAAAACTTCATTTTTGAGTTGGTAACCATGTTTTTAAAATAGGCCTTGGCCAAAATCCGAAAATAGAATTTTTATTTTGAAAATCACTTTTGATTCTTGTAAAAAGAAGTCTTGATGATATACATATATTAAGCCTTTATTTTCTTAAGTAAAATTTACATTTTGACACTTGGAAAGTGGTTTTTAAATATTGGTCTTGCCAAAATACGAATTTCACAAATTTTGTTCAAGTTCAAATCTAAGATCTACACATAATATGAACATACACCTAGATGAAACCCATGAAAACAAACTTTAAACTCATAGATCTAAACTTTGCTCATCAAAATTACTCATTTATGTTATCTATACCCTAAGCCCTTCATTTTAAATGAAAAATACACATTTTGAAGTTGAAAAACCACTTTTCTAACTATGGTTCCATTTTCATCCGAATTTTCAAAATTGATTTTTGTTGAAAACAAAATAGATCTTGGGTTTCCTACAACTTTCCTACCATCATCAAGCTATAGCAAGTTGTTCATGAACATAAACAAAGATCTAATGCATCTATGAACTCAAAACTTTAGATCTAGTTTTCTAAACTAGTTTTACATGCATGAATCACTAAGATAGACATGTGGATGCTAGATCTATGCATAAATCATAAGGAATAACAAAAATAACAACTTAAATACAAGATCTATGGCATAAACAAAAATCAAAGCTATAAAAAGTTAGATCTACAATATATATCAACTTTAAACAAGAAAATAATTGAAATACAAGATAATAAAAGTAGAGAAAAGGAGAGTTTCATTTTTGGCATCATCATCCTAAGCTTTTAAGCTTATGGAAGGTCATTTGATGCATGAAACCTTCATTACACTTTACCTATATCACCTATGGAGCTTTGGGAAGAAGATTTGCTTAGAAATCTTTAAGAAATAGGTGTGGAAGCTAATGGAAGGTGTGGGGGCAGCTTGTTTTTCATAGAAGAACAAGAGGAAAAGAAGAAGAAGGAGAGGAAAAATGAGAGAGAAAGACTAAAGAATGAAAGAGGGAAAGTGAGTAAATGAAGGAGAGAGAGAAAATGAGTGTTTTAATGAATTAAAGAAGAGAAAAAAAATAAAACAAAGGCAGCCAATATAGAGTGCTGCACGTGAATCTTAAGGGGAGGAGAGAGAGAGTTTTGTTGAATTTTGACTTGAAATTAATTTGTGTAATAAATGTGTATGTGTAGCTTCTTTAAGAAGGAGTAGAAAATAATTATTTTAGTCAAATTATGATTAAATAAAAGGACAATGGCAGCAAAGATGGGTCAAAAATCTGCCATGAATTGTGGGATTATGTGTAGAAAGATTGAAGTGAAAAGGAAGTGATATGTGTAAGGTGTACTTGAAGGTATGGGTTGTAAAAGTACTTTATTAATAAAATAAAATTAGAAAATTTATTCCAAATATTTGTAGCAGATTTTTCATAATTAAATTTAAATAATTATTTGAATTATTTTAGTATTTTAACAAATATGTTACCGGTATGATCAAAATACGCGATTATGGGCTATAAATAATATTTTTATAACCCGAAAAATTCTAAAAAATTATTTTATGAAAATATAAATATTTTTCAATTATTAAATTAATTTATTTTATTTTTAGTATCGGATCTTAAACAGAATCTGATCCCGTAAAGACCCGAAACGAACTAAATTTTAGAAAAACAAAATTTTCTATAACATGTAAAATATTTATCTAAAAATATAAGGCTTTATAAGAATAAAAAATTTTTTTAATGAAATAAAAATGAATAGTGCAAAAGACTAATCAATTACCGGTAATAACGGAAATACGATAAAAAGTTATAACTGTAACTTTTATAACCCGAAAAATTATATAACTGATATATTTGGAAATCTTATGAAATTACGTGTCTAACGGTACTATCGGTATATTTTTGATATCTCGAGCCCCGGGACACGCTTTTCGAAGTCTGTATCCGAACGGGTTCGAAATAGGTCAAAAATTTACCAATCTGATAATTATACGAACTTATATTACTATGAGCTATTCTATATATTTAAACTACATCTCGGCCTCTAGGGTTAGGGGGCTAGATTGCCGACTTAAGCTATTGTATTCCGCTTAGGGTTTCCGGTGATTTTCCGGTTTAGACCTTTGCCAATTTGGAAACTGATATTTATGTTTATACAACATATTTAATTTGAGAAAATTATTTTAAATTTTATTATTTTTTGTAAGTATTTAATATCTTTTAACGTTTTCAATTTTTGAATTGGGTTTCATTTCGAAAGTTAATCGTTATTTACTTTTTAATAATTCGTTTTTGGGATCTATATTACCCGATTTTATAAATCGGAGTCACGTATGGAATTTTCACGTAGTGGTTTTGGAATTGTAGTATGTTGAGTTCTTACTTCGTTTTTGAGAATTCTTATTTTTCCAAGACTCGGAATTTTTCGAATTCATTCGTGATTTAAGATCAGTTGAAATTCGATTTTAATTTGGAGTGATTTTTAGGGTTTATTTTCGAAGTTCATCTTGAAATTATTTATTGAAATTTTCCGGGGCTTACACACACCATATCTACAAGCTTAAGTTTTTAGATTAGATGGTTGTGGCATCAAGCTTAACACTCCAAAGTCATTAAGAATTATTTTGATCCACAAGAAATCATATATTTCTTGAGCCGTACTTCTAAATTCCTCTTCTACACTTGATCATGCCACAACACTTTGATTTCTGTTCCTCTATGTTACAATTAACAAGACTACAACTAAGAAATGTAGAACATACAAAGGAGACAGGTAATGTAGTCTACATTTGAATAAGCCCTTAACTTAATATATTCCTCACTTTTAATCAAAATTCCCTTCCATGGAATTCTTTTCAGGTGTTTTAGTGTTTTGTTTACAACTCTGAAGTGCTCTTCTCTAGGCTTAAGCATCAACTAACTTACAACACTCACAAGTGAAATATTTACAAGTCTCTTAGAGTAAGATAAACGAGTTTACCAACTAAACTCTATTAGCATCCTCTATCAACTCACAATCCTCCTATTTTAGCTACCAGTTAGAACCAGTATCAATGGGTGAATAGGCTACCATATAATTCAGTTTTCCAATTTCTTTTTGGAAATCTAAGATATACTTACGTTTGTTGAGAAAGAAGACTTATTTTAAGGAAATAACTTCAATCCATAAGAGATGATTGAGCCTCCCCAAGTCCTTAAATCAAATTCATTTGTGACCAGATTTTTTTAAAATTTCCTTTCTTTGCAAAAATTAGATGCCACAATAATTTCATCTAGATAAATTAGTACAACCATAACATCCCCTTTTGCAATGCGCTTAATAGAAAGTGTGCCTTCTCCTTGGCTTTGTTTATAGCAAACTTGATCATAGATTCAGAAAACCTTCCTACCCTTTCCTTAGTAATTGTTTCAAACTAAATAAGGTTTTCCTAAATTTACATAATCTACAACTCCCAACTGTTTGTCAAATAACGAAAGAGGTCCTATGTAAACTCCTTATTCTAGCTCTAAATATGAAAAGAAATTCAGCAAATGAAATTATTAGAGTGGCCAGTTTGACAAATTATAGAAATTCTATGAGGTGTGCAGATTTCCATGTCCCACTGGGTACCAAGAGATTCTAAATCACCTATGCATTCAGTTCTATGCAAGAACCAATCATCTCATCTATTTTTCATTGTCTGTGTATCTGAATCCCAAGTATTCCATGTGTGCAAACACAATACCGAGTAGCAAATAGTAAGTATCTAATAGATAATCCTTAACCAACATGTCTGCTATATTTCTTCCAGTAGGCATTCAAAAAATGTTGGATATGCATTTGTCTAACCTCTCATTGATGAAATGCCTATCTACTATGCTTGGTTCTACCACTTTGAACCAACCTATGAGCTACATATACAGTCTATGTATTGTGACAATACAACTTCATAATTTACCCTGACTTTACAAGAGCACACATATCTCATAAGATATATTTTTAAATTCCATTGATTTAGTTCGTCATGCTACTACGCCTCCATGTTTACATCTATGAATGGTATATTATCCAAAGGAAAGAGATCTAGCATTGTCTAAATGTGTTTTCTGGGGCTAGGGATTATTGCTTGATTTGGAGACTTCAGGAGTAGCAAACTTGTATCATTAAAAAAGGAGGATATTTGAGCATTTACTATTGTGATTGATTCAATTTTGGTTTTCATTGACTAAGCAAATACCATTTTGCGCCACCATGCAAAACAATGTTAGTTAGATTGTATTTGAGTCCCTACTTAAATGTTTCTACAGCTTCTTCTACCTTCTCCATAAACACTTGGATGGCACCTTTCAATGCATATCCCTCTGTGTTAGTAGGATCAAGATTGATGTACTTTTCTGCTTCCTCCATGGCATCAGTATACTCCTTTAGTCTGATTTAACACTCAGCCCTACTCCAAAGTGCCTGCAATATAAAGTGCAGTGCTTATGCAAGTGCATTTCTATCACAATCTACTTAATGCAATTTTGTATCATAATATACAAACAAAGATGGACAACAATACTTTGGAATTCTTTTGGTTTCTCCTCAATGATTCTACATAATGTTCCAAGGCCTCCTGATACAAATATTGCTTGAAATATTCATTTCCTATTCAAATGATAAATTTTAAGGGAAGCTTCAATTGCAGCCAAGAACATAATCTTGACAATGAATA
Organism: Combretum micranthum; assembly: GCA_024138025.1. Lineage (NCBI taxonomy): Eukaryota > Viridiplantae > Streptophyta > Magnoliopsida > Myrtales > Combretaceae > Combretum > Combretum micranthum. Next base: position 796,894 of record JAMXBD010000490.1, on the reverse strand, counting down.
CAAGCATAATATACCCAAAGGTACGTCTCCTAATACATTACCCTTTTGCAGATGTTCCGCATCTAACTCCAAATTATAGTGCTCCAGCTGGTTGAGGGTTTCCCAATATTGGTAACTTCCTCTAATATTATTGTCAAAGCTTCACGAAGAATGTCAACAAGTTGATCAAATTGATCAAAAGATTTTCCCATTTTACCATGGAAGCGCCATCAACTCTGCTGACTTTTTCCTTGGAAAATCAGCTCAACTTCTCTTCCATATTTCATATCCTCATCACGACCTTTAGCCTGATCCTCATTTTGATTACAGTTTCTGACAATGCAACAACAAATAATAATGATGATCGCATAAATGTCATGAAATCCTCATATATCTTCAGTAAAAATCACTTCTTTTGCTATTTAGGTTCTTAATGTAGTGGAGAGATAATGGCGAAAAGCTACCTAGAGAAATGCAACAGGAACTGGTCTGTTTCCGTGGGTTTTTTGAAGATCATATCTTGAAGAAAATGAGCTAACTCGAAAAAATCAATACCTTTAATGCTGAGCTATGCCAGTTTTCGGGTAAATTCCTTCTTTTAGGCCTCGAACGAATATTTTTGTTATTTTGGAAAGTTTTATAACTCCTTATATACTTATCGATTTAACTCCGTCTATGGCATTTTACTTGTCATTATATATCTTTTGTTTTAGGATCATTTTTATTTTTGGCAGTCATAGATTCTATTTTGGAAGCTTTCTAGCTGGCCTATAATTGTATGCCTTAAAGCACAGCATTGATCAGTTATCATCTTTTCAGTAAAATTTTAGAAAGTCGTCATTACTCTATTTTCGAAAGTTTGAAATTATAGTTTATTTTCGACTGCTGACATCATTAGCCTAGGTATTCTTAGAATCAATAGGCTTTTAAAGATCACAATCCGGCATTCATGTGCGAATCAATGGATCATTGTACAAACACTAATTATCCGCTGCATTAGTTCTGAAAAGGCAGAGTAGCACTTATTTATTTCCATATATCTTCCATATATATTACTACAAACATTCACACAAATGTCAAAAAGATAGAGAAGAGTTAGGCTATATGAAAATTGTGCACGGATTACGTAAATCAAGGTGGTAAGTGGCTTCTGTTGTTTGATGTTGTAGTCTTTAAGAAGGAAGCATTACATTACATTACTTGAAGGACCATACAATGAAGATGGAGACTGGGTCGTATACAATCACAAAACTAAACATAAAATGCAACAAATATACGTCCTTCCTATTTTTTACAAGGAATAGCACGAGGATCAGAAGCTATCCTCAGAAACTTGTAGGCTATATTTGTACAGCAGAACATTAACAGTAAATGCAGATACATAGAATAGTTACAAGTAGTTATACTTTAGTTGTAATCTGTTAGTAGCATAACAAAGAGTAGTTGTAACAAGTTCAGATCTGTTGGAGAAAATAACAGAATACAGTTGTACAATCACAGAATGTTCGAATATAAATACAAAGTAAGGGAAAAGGAACTTATTCCCCCCTATTGTTCATATGGTTGCTTGCTTGGAGTCTGCTATTACTCGAAAACAGCCATATTCCCTCATTCCTTGTGACAAACAAGATAAACAAAATCAAATGACATCCTTCATTCATTGTGTTAGCAACGAGAAGAGAGTAAGTAGAGAACATAGAGAGTTTACAGAGGAAATTAGGGTTAAAACCTTACATAGAGGAGTAAAGTAAACACGAGAGGCAGGAGCAGTGAAGAGAATACTAAATTAGGGTTACGAAGAGAGTATTGTGCTGAGTTGAGGTGAGTGGGCGGGGCCTTGGACTAAGGCCGGTAATATTTGGTGCTCTTGTGAATCCGTCGTATCGATTAGAGACTTTCAGGTGGTATTCGTCCACAATGTCCACTCGATCGCAGGAGGAATTCGTTAAACTGCAAAATTTGGTATATTCATTAGCAGACACCATGAAAGCCATGCAAATGCAGATGCAAGATTCGATGAAATCCAATTCGTTGATGCAGCAAAATTTGCAGGAATTAAATACCACTGTTAATTCTTCTATCCAACAATTTGGAGAGAAGATTGCTAATTTGAGGAATCAAACTGATACTAATGGAGTTCAACAGGATAATTCAGATGCTTCACAGTCATCATTTTCCGTGGTAGATTCCTTATTGAAAGGAATTCAATTGGAGATTTCGAAATTTTCTGGTCAAGATCCATTGGGATGGATATATCAAGCATAGAAATTTTTTAATTTCCATAAAGTTCCTAAGGAACAACGGTTAGACATTGCTACGTTTGCAATGGAAGGTGAAGCACTAGAGTTTGTTCAATGGCTCGAACAAAACAAACAATTAAGTACATGGTCTCAATTTTTGCTTTCTATTAAATCTAGTTTTGGTCCATCGGAATACAAGGATTTTCAAGGTGCTTTGTCCAAGTTAACTCAAAGGAAATCAGTTAGTGACTATCAGAAAGAGTTTGAGGCTTTATCAAATCAAGTCACTGGTATTTTTGAATCTTTTCTTTTGAGTTGCTTTGTATCAGGATTAAAGAGTCATATTCATAAGGAGGTTCAGATTGCTAAACCTACCTCTTTACATCATGCTATTTGGCTTGCCAAAATGCATGAATCCAAATTTTTTTATAGTTCTTTTCATCCCAAACAGTCATTTTCACAACCTTACATTTCTAGCCCAAACACAATATCTCTTAATACAGATTCCCATCCTACAGAACCAAATTCTTATTTGCATACTTTAGCCACAAACATAATCCCAAACACTAACCCTTCTGCCAATTCCACTTTGCAATTTTCTAAACCATTACAGTCCCATCCTAAACCATTACCAATTCGGAAAATGACTCAAGCTGAAATAAAAGAGAAACGTGATAAAGGACTTTGTTTTCATTGTGATGAGAAATATTATCGTCAACATAAATGTAAAGCCAAGTTTTTGTTGTTGTTGGATGAAGGAGATGGTAAGGGGGAAGAACCGGAGGAGGAGGAACATTTAGAGGTTTTGCATTTTGATGAGGGCACTATTAGTTATCATGCCTTGTCAGGACATCCCATTCCACGAACACTTCGTTTTCGTGGTAAAGTGAAGGGACATGATATATCTGTTTTAGTGGATTCGGGCAGTACTCATAATTTGTACAATCTTGAATAGCAAGACATTTGGGGTTGCTGTAAACCCCCAAATTTTCGGAATCGGTTTAGCATAAAACCCTAAACCGGAAGTCAAACGGAACCCTAAAGGTCAATCAAACCCTAGTTTACCGTATCCAACTAAATCCGGCATTGCCATTTTCTTTGGCCCTAGAAAACGAAGTTGGGATAATTAGTTAGAATAGTTCGTAATAACCATAGGTTTTATAAAAATTTCAGTTTCGCGAAATTCAGGTTTCCTTCGAACCCGATCGGACACAGTTATCGAAAAACGTGTCCAGAAGCCCGGAATAGTAAAAATATTCCGAATACACCGTTAGACTCGTAAAAATACAAGTTTTCCAAAAATATCAGTTTCATAATTTTTCGGTAAGTAAAAATAACAGATATAGCTATTATACGCGTATTTTCTTACTACCGATACTTCAATTGTCATATCTACTTTACATTACACTATTCATTACTATTCTACACTATTCATTTATCTCTACTTTTTCTTTCACCTATTCTTACACTCTACATAACCTATAAACTTAACTTTTTTTCCCATAACTTTAATCACATCTACTTTACATATTACATCTTTTATCTTTCCAAAAAGTCAAAAAAATAAAACAAATCCCCCTTCTACAAGCATGGCCGGCGCCCCTTGCCCCTCTCCCTCTCTCAAATTGTTTTATTTTTCTTTTATTTTAATCACACAAAAATCCCTCCACATTTTCCTATAATACCCCCCTTCTCTTTCACTTCTTTCACACCACTTCTACACTAAAATTACTCTCTCAAAATCTCTCAAGAATTCTCTCCAAGAAGTTCTTTCAAGAAGTCCTCTTTAGCTCATCTCCTTTAGGTAAAAATTCTTCAAGAAGTTTTCCATGTTCATCTACATAGTATGAACTTAATGTATGTTTTCTAAAACCATGAAGGTTAAGAAAGCAACAATAGGTTCATACTTTGTTTTTGTCCATAATCATAATTCTTTATGTTCATGTTTCTTTTATATTCATTTATATTTCTCTTATGTTCATTTATGTCTCTTTATGTTCATAACTATCTACTATATCTATATAGCTAATTACTATTTAGAGCATATAAGCTCATGATCTTGCAATTTATTTACCTTTCATGCAATTTATTTACTTCAATGCATTTTATTTATTCCAAGTTGTTTTTAAGACTAGTCTCTAGTCTTAGACTTGTCCTCATCAAGTCAAAACAAGTTTTTCTTCCTTTCATTTTATTTCATTATGGGACTAGTTTACTTCTTAGTCCCGGGAGCCTTGAAAAAGCTAGATCATACTTGAATTTATTATCTATGCTATTTTGTCTATTATTATCCTCATAATCATGTTCATTTAGATTGTTGTCCAAAAATTTTTATTTTAAAGATAATTAAACAAAAGAAGGATTTTGTCACTTGAAAATAAGTTTAAGAAGCATAAAAATATATAAGATAACAAAAATAAACTCAATCATTTTCATGATACAAAAAGAACTCACTATAATTTTATAAACTAACTTTTGCTTTGAAAAGCTACTAAAATCTTTATTAGTCCATCTAGTTTTTCAAAAGAAAATATTTTGTTGATAAAAATGGTTCTTTTCATAAAAAGATAAATAAGATGAATGGCTAAGGAATTTTTTCAAGAAAAGACCTTTACAAATAGGAAAAGGAAATCTATGATTTGAAAACAAAAATAAAGTTATTCCTTTTCAAAGTTACAAGAGGAAATAATAATATTTTAGAAACTAGTTTTCTACAAAAAGTTCTTAATTATTCCACATTATTTTATAAAGAAAACAAATTTTCATGCATGGATACTTTATGAAAAACATAAGATATAAGAAAAGAATGAGAAATTTCAAGTAAAGATTTTTGCAAAAACAAATGAACAAAGGAATTTGCGCAAGAAGAATAAAAATGAAGAAAAGCATATTTCCTAAAAGACTTAAAAATAGTATTAGAGTAACTTAGAAAGTAGAAAATTTTTTTTCAAAAGTTACTTGGAAAGAGATAAAATAAAACCAACATAAAACGTTTTTAGAAAAACAAAGAAAGCAAGGTATTCATTTCAAAGAAATTTACAAAAACAATTTCCGAAAAGCTTCAACCCGACATTGTTTTACCTAAGAAAAATAATTGGACAACAAGACACTCGAGCATGCTTAAATATGAGTTATATAGTCATAAAAAGAGAATTTTTCAACTATATAGATAACTAAGTATTTATCAAACAAATTTTGATTTCTTGAACCAAAGTTTTTTTACTTGGAAATCCATGGTGAATTTTGTCGCTACTTTTTCAGAGCCTATATGGCCTTTTTTGTTGAATATAATTTTGGAAATGGGTATATCTTTTCGAGTAGGTAGAAATCAGTATATTATATGCGCAATTCCAAGTTAAAATGACCAAGTTATGGCCATTTTAAGTTGGAACATTCGTTCATACGAACTTTAACGTTCTTTGACATTGTTTTGTCAAAATTCAAGAAAATCATCAAAAAAACTCATTGTGGGTATTTTCTTTGGCTAGGTGACCCGAGGAAGGATTCCTTTATCCCGAGAACTATTACTATTAAGTGGAGTGTGGTGAAACTACACTTCTGCTTAGAGGAATAGACGACAATGGCATCGTGAGTTTATTTCCATAAATGCTATACTTGTTGTGCTTGTAAATTAGTTGCACTAGAGTTAGGAAAAGATAAACCAATATGCATGTAAAATAATTCCTTGAAAGAATTCTAAGAATATCGAAGCCAGAATTGTTCTAAGTGATTGTTTTAGTTTAATATTGATTTGTGTGAAATTCCTGATCGCCATAAAGTTGAAAAATAATTATGTTATGACTTTATAAAGTAATGAACTCATGCTACCACGAAAGTGAGTCACATTGCATTGTTGGGTTATTATCCTTGGGTGAGAAGGATAGTAAGCTCATGTCGAAAGCAACACTTGGCGGAGATCCGAAAGCGATTGCTTGGCGGCTTAATGGAATATGCTTGGCGGATCCGAATGCAAGGTCAATCAAGTAGATTTCGGAATGCTTAGCGATGAGTGCTCACGAGCGTGAAAACTTTTTATTTAAAACTACTTGAATTGAGGTTATGTTTCACCAAACCCCGAATAGAGGGGCAAATCCATTCAACATATAGTTCCTGGAAAACTATATGCTTGTTTGCCCACGTGCTTGTGCATACATTTGTTTGATTAAATCAACTTGTTTGAATCTCGTTACAAAAGTTTTTATGAAAAAGTTCTCACTAAGCCATATCTATATACCCCAATAGATATCTTTTGCAGTTCTCGTACTTATGGTTAAGGCCATGTGGACCTTGCGGATAGGTAATCTCTTTTGGTCAATAGAAACTTAGATAAAGTGTAGCCTAGTATTAACATACAAATATTCATATGATAGCTTAGTAATCAAGAGAATTGTCCCTAAGTTTGTAAAGTCTTTACCATGAATGAATAATTATTATGAATCCTCTTTTCTTAATATGTTTTTATATCTCCTTAAGCTTCATAATTCCATATATGGTCCTCTAAAAGTTGTGAAAGTACGCCTTACACTTAATATAAAAGCTTTTGGGAATGGCTAAGGTTATCATACTTAAGCTTTAATATTGAGTGTGGCGAACTGTCACGTTTATGGTACCCATTGGGCGTGACAGTTGCCTATAGTGCAATCAGGGCAGTTTAATGTGATGATAGGGAATGGTAGTAAATTGTCGTGTGAAGCCATTGTGAGAATGTTGAGGTGGATATTCAGGGTCCTAACTTTTCGGAAACATTCTATGTTCTTCCTATACAAGGAGCAGATTTCGTGCTGGTGTCCAGTGGTTACAGAAGTTAGGACCTGTCATAATTGATTATAGTTCTCTTACTATGCAATTTGTGAACAGTGGTTCGATGGTGGTGCTAAAGGGAGATAATCAGCATTCCTTGTTGCAGATTTCACATCATCAACTTCGCAAGTTGATTCAGCAAGATGCTGTGGTTTCTTATTTCCATTTGGTGGCTCAAGAGGTAAATTCTAACTCATGTTGCATTACCACCAACAATAGAGATTTAGATCATCTATTGGATAGCTATGCATCAATTTTTGAAGCACTTTCATCATTGCCTCCGTTAAGGAATGTTCAACACAGGATTCAATTAATGAAAGGTGCCTCTACTGTTAATGTTAAGCCATATAGATATCCTCATTTTCAAAAGAATGAAATTGAGAAACAAGTTTCTGAAATGTTGGACTTGGGAACTATACAACATAGTAACAGCCCTTTTTCTAGTCCAGTGCTTTTGGTTAAGAAAAAAGATGGGACTTGGCGTTTTTGTATTGACTATAGGGCTTTGAATCAAGTGACAGTAAAAGATGAGTTTCCCATTCCTACAATAGATGAATTGTTGGATGAGTTGTATGGTGCTTCATGCTTTTCCAAATTGGATTTGCGATCAGGTTATCATCAAATTAGGATGCATTCTGATGATATTGAGAAGATTTCCTTTAGAACACATCAGGGTCATTATGAATTTTTGTAATGCCTTTTGGGTTGTCAAATGCCCAGACTACTTTTCAGTCTATAATGAACCGAATTTTTCAACCTTATCTTCGTAAATTTGTCATAGTGTTTTTTGATGACATATTAGTTTACAGTAAGCATATACAGATCATTTGTCTCATCTTGAGTTAGTGTTGAAAACATTACAACAACATGAATTTTATTTAAAAGGTAGTAAGTGTCTTTTTGGCAAGGATTCTATTGAGTATTTGCGACATATTGTGTCTGCTCAAGGGGTCAGTCCTGATCCGGCTAAAGTTCAAGGAGTTCAACAATGGCCAGTTCCACAATCTGTGAAACAATTACGGGCTTTCTTGGGCTTATCAAGCTACTATAGACGATTTATTAAGGGATATGCTCATATTGCAGGACCCTTAACTGACCTATTGCAGAAAGAAAATTTTGAGTGGTCAGAGTCAGCTTTTACAGCTTTTCAACATCTGAAGCAGGCATTAGTTCGAGCCCCGAATTTGAAATTACCAGATTTTTCCAAACAGTTCGTGATTGAGACAGATGCCTCTGGTACAGCTATAGGTGCTGTACTATTACAGGAAGAATTTCCCGTTTCATATTTCAGCAAGAAATTGCCCATCCATTTACGGAAGGCTTCAGCCTATGTAAGGGAACTATATGGTATTGTGGAAGCAGTACGAAAAAGGAGGCAGTATGTGTTGGGGACTCATTTTATGATCCGCACGGATCATAAAAGTTTGAAAGAAATTCTTTCATAGGTTATTCAAATTCCTAACCAACAAAAATACTTATCCAAGTTGCTGGGCTATGATTACTCTATCACTTATAAAGCTGGCAAAGACAATGTTGTGGCAGATGCCTTGTCAAGACAACATGGTGAGGAGGGACATATTTTTGGATTGTCTGCACCCTGTTTCTCTAGTATGGATATTCTTAAACAGGAGTATCAGACACTTCCAGCATTTTACATGTTATTTCTGACTTAGCAAATGCATTGTATCATAAACATTCCTTGATTTGGAAGAATGGATTTTTGTTTTTTCCATGACCGATTGTTTTTGGTTCCCACTTCGAGTTTAGTGCCTCTTATTTTAAAGGAATTTCATACAACCCCTATTGGTGGTCATTTTGGTTTTCTGAAGACATATAATAGAATTGCAACTGAGTTCTTTTGGGAAGGAATGCGGACTGATATTGAGAAATTTGTGCGGAACTGTTTAACTTGCCAACAGGTGAAGTATGTTACTCAATCACTAGCTGGGTTACTAGTTCCATTACCTATACCTGATAGAGTTTGGGAAGATGTGAGCATGGATTTTATCACGTGTCTTCCTAAATCTCAAGGTTATACTGTTATTTTGGTAGTCGTGGACAGACTTTCTAAGTATTGTCATTTGGAGGCATTAGAGACACATTTTACAGCTACTAAAGTTGCTGCTTTGTTTTTACATATGGTGATCAGATTACATGGTATTCCTTGGACTATTGTTTCCGATCGAGATGCAATTTTTATGAGTCGATTTTGGAAAGAGATTTTCACTTTGAGTGGAACTCAACTGTGTATGAGTTTAGCTTATCACCCACAATCTGATGGGCAAATAGAGGTTCTTAATTGGACTATTCAACAGTATTTGAGGTGCTTTGTGATGGAATAACCTCACACTTGGGTTAAGTTCCTTCCATGGGCAGAATTTGCCTAAAATTGTTCGTTTCATGAAGGGGCTAAAACTACACCGTTTGAAGTAGTATATGGTCGACCTCCACCTTCTATTCCTGTTTATATTCGAGGCACATCCAAATTGGATGCAGTCGACCAGGAATTGCTCACTAGAGATCAAATTCTGTCTTCATTGAAGACTAATTTGCAGGAGGCTCAACAGATAATTAAAGCTATTGCTGATACGCATCGGACTAATGTCACGTTTGTACCAGGAGACTTGGTGATGATGAAACTCAGACCTTACAAGCAAGTTTCACTTGCCAACAACTTTCATAAGTTGTCTAGACGTTATTATGGGCCTTATAAGGTGCTTCAGAAGGTGGGGGAGTGTGCCTATAAGGTTGAGCTTCCACCTAGCTCCAAGATACATGACGTATTTCATGTTTCTGTTTTGAAGAAGTATTTTGGATCATCTACACCATATTTGGATCTACCTGCAGATGCTATTGCTAGTCATCCGTTGCTAAAACCATTGGGTATTGTCAATGTTGATTCTCTATATATCTAAAGTTTTGATGATAACAAAATACTCAAAGAATTAACTACTCTATTAGTGTGCAGAATTATTCAGAACTTTTTACAGAATATTGGTGATTTTGTTGAACAAATATATAAGGTTGAATGATATTAATTCTTGAATATGAACAAGTTTTAGATAAGTTAGACAAGAGTTGTTATACGACATGATGATTTCGGATGCTGTTTAGAAAGGAAAAAGGTACACAAGAATGTTTTCTAGAAGAATAATTAAAGTATAAAACATTCCCAGAAACATAGAACCTTTCACATAACCTTTCGTAGAAACTCAAAACAACCATTCTAAATTAAAGTTAGTTTCCAGAAACACAGAAGTTTTTGTAGAACCTTTACAAGAATCTTCAATAGTAATTCTGAGTTAAAGATAGTTACTGTTCATCTTCTCAAATAAAATCTACATTTTTTATGAAGAAGATCAATGATTTTGAAGACCTAGCTCCAAGATAATAAGTATATTCGGATAGTATACTTATTCGTTCCACTAAAGTTGGATTATCCTAGGAGATTAAAGCAATTGCCGAATTGATTATATTCATCAATGAAGTTTTCTGGAGATAAAGACAGAAGTTACGGTTGATTAATGATGGACTGATTTCAAGACAAAATAGTTATTTTTTCTAATTTTTCTCAAGATAAAACCAAATTCGAATTGGATATTATTAAGAAAATCAAAATAAAAACAATGTTATCTCAAAGAAGATGACACACGAAGATCACGTTGAAGACCGTGATATCAGCAACAATTCTCCAGATCTATCTTCAAGATCAATGTTATTAGAAGCCTTCAAACAGAAAATAAGTGGATCATCTCAGATCACGAAATTCAAGCAGATCTTATCTCTTTAGCGTATCAAGAATTCAAATACAAATCTAGAACCGAAGTAAACAAGAAGAACGAGATTTTCTCTTGAAGATATCAGCAGCAATTGATAAATTAAATTAAGGATAAGAAGTTACAGATTTTCATCCAAGATTTTTGGGATATCTATCTTATCTCAAGCACAACAAATTTGAACGATAGAAGGACATGAGACGCGAACAGAGATAAAAGAAGAGGGAGACGTAGAACTTGATACTGTTCAAGAAAAACAAAAAACTTAGAGCTGTTGGACTTTGACCGAGAAATATTAAGAGTTAAAAAAGCACACTTTCTTTACTTATTCCCACGTGCAATATTGTAGCAAATTTTATTGCAATTTTTACACTTGTCTTTTAGAAAAACGAAGCAACTTGTTGTTGACTTCAAATAAATTAGTTCAATTATTAGTTTAAACTTTGTTGATCGGTTGTGGCTAAAGAATAGCTGTGAGAATCGAGGAGAGAGATTTGTACAAGCTTGTAATTGATTTTATTGGATATAGTGGAATAAAACCCGTAGGATAACGGGGTCCCCGGCTCGGAGCTGGAAGAGTAGATTGACGCACAAGGCGGAACCACTATATATATCTGTCTGATCTTCTTATCCCTTCTCTATTTATATTTTCACAGTTTATTTTATTGTTGTTTAATTGTTCATATTGTTTTCTTAACTTAAAATCAAAGGGGATTGCTTTTAAAAGGCAAAATTTTTAATTTTTTGAAATAATCAATTCAACCCCCCTTCTTGATTATTTTCAGGACCAACAATTGGTATAAGAGCAGGACTCTCTTATTAAATTGAGTGATCCAAACAAAATGGCTGAGAACAATATTGCAATTAATAGAGCTCCATATTTTGATGGTTCAAATTATCTTTATTGGAAAATGCGAATGACAACTTATATAAAAGCTAATGATTATGCTTCTTGGCAGGTGATCCAATTTGGAGACACTCCAATAGCAATTTCTGATGATGCGAGTTTTACAGTAGAAGAGCTAAAGTTGATTGAGAAGAACAATAAGGCTAAGAATCTCTTACTCACAACCATAGCTCCTTCTGAATTTTATCTAATTTCCTCCTGTGAATCAGCAAAGGAAATACGGGATACTCTTTCAAAAACTTATAAAGGAACAGACACAATTAAGGAAACAAAAATCAATTCATTACTTCAACGTTATGAATTATTTAAAATTAAGTCTGATGAGAAAATTAAAGATGCTTTTAATAGATTCACTGCTATTACTAATGAGCTAACCTCACTTGGAAAGAAATTAGATGAGTCTGATCTTGTCAGGAAAATACTTCGAATTTTGCCAAAGTCGTAGGATGTCAAAAGGACAGCTATAGAAGAAGCTCAAGATTTAAATAAGCTGACACTTAGTCAGTTAAGGGAAAAGCTGATGGCATACGAGTCACATCATGATACAACTGAAGAGCAAGAAAATAGTTCACAAGCAATAGCTTTCAAAGCTAAAAGAGTTGTTGAATCTGATTTAGAAGAGGACAGTGACGAAGAGAATTTTAACATGCTTACACGGAGATTCAACAAATTCTTGAAGAAAATAAAGAGAAGAAAGAAATTGTATGCTATGAATGTAAGAAACCGGGACATATTAAATATGAGTGCCTTGTTTTAATCAAAAAGATTGAAAAGTTCAAGAAGAAGAGTCGAGCAATGATGGCAACTTGGAGCGATTTGGATGAGTCAGAAGCTGAACCAAAAGCTATAAGTGATAATGAAGAAGAAGCAAACCTTTGTCTCATGGCTACTTCTGAGGTAACTTCTGAAACTGATGATGAATCAATTGAAGAAGATATGATTGCTGAAATGGAAAAACTTTTAAAAGCTCTTAAGAAAGCTGATTTAAAAATTGCTAAATATGATAATGAAATAAAATCATTAAAGAATGAAAAAGACGCATTAAAGCAAACCAATTCCTTGCTTGTTGATGAAAATGATATCTTGAAGAGTGACAATGAAAAGTTTTTTAAGGATAATGAAAAGCTAAGAAAAGAATAACTTGCTAAAGATGAAACAAGCGTTTTGAAAGTAAAAATTGATGAATTATCGAATTCAATAAAGAACACGTTTAATAAGTTCAATGAAAGTGATGAAAAGCTAAAAATGTTGATTTCATCACAAAGATTGTCGTGTGAAAAGCATGGTTTAGGTTATAATTATGGTTTGAATTCAAATACATCCAAGAAAACTATATTTGTGAGAGCCAAACCAATTAAATGCGGAATCAAGTGTTAAAAAGATTGATTATAAAGCAATACGTGGAAAAGAAAAGTATGTTCAAAAATCCAGAACGAATTCCAGAAGTTATTAGAAAGAAAACATTCTTATGGAAATCATACCAGAAGGTATTCCAGAAGTTTCCGAGACAGAATAGTTGGAGACAGGTAAACAACAGGTATTGGAATAATAATAATAATAATACATATACATGTTTCTTTTGATAATAGATGTCACATAGAAAAGTATGTTATTATAAAAGAAACAAGCTCAGTATTCAGCAAGTAAAACAAAGAAATGAAACGAGCTTGTCTTTCAAAGGACCCAAACTTGTTTGGGTTCCTAAAAAGGTTTAATCCTTTTATTTTTGCAGGAACATGAAGCTAAAATCAATGGAACATGGTATCTTGATAGTGGATGTTCCCGACATATGACAGGAAATGCTTCATTGTTCAATAGCATAACATGGGAAGAAAAAGGATATGTAAAATTTGGAGATGACAGTAGAGGTAAAATTATTGCAACTGGAAATATTGGTATGTCACCTCATACTATAGAAAATGTTTATTAGTAAAAGGCTTGAAACATAACTTATTAAGTATCAGTCAGTATGTGATAAAGGATATAAAATGGTTTTTGAAAAAGATAAATGCTTTGCCTTTAGTGAAAATGGTATAAAATTATTTGAAGGTTTTAGGAAAAAAATATATATTTGATAAAACCTAATAAAATGGAGGATGCATGTTGCTTGTTATCTATGAATGATCAGATCTTTGTTTGGCATAAACGTCTAGGACATGTTAATTTTAATCAATTAGAAAAATTATCCAAAAAGAATATAATAAGAGGTTTACCTAAAATAAGTATTAAACAGGATGTGAAATGTGATACATGTTTAAAAAATAAAATGGTATCTGTTTCTCATAAAAGTAAAAATGCAATAACAACTAGAAGACCTCTTGAGTTGTTGCATCTTGATCTGTTTGGACCTACTAGAACTCTTAGTATGGGTGGATGTAAATATGGATTTGTTGTTGTAGATGACTATTCGAGATATACTTGGGTTATGTTCTTAAGACATAAAAAGGATACCTTTGATTCTTTTCAAAAATTTGCAAAACAAATACAAAATGAAAAAGGAGTTTCCATAATTAGTTTACGAACTGATCATGGAACAGAGTTTCAAAATTCAGATTTTATAAATTTTTGTGAAGAACATGGGATATCTCATAACTTCTCTGCTCCATATACACCTCAACAAAATGGAGTTGTAGAACGCAAAAATAGAACTATACAGAAATGACTAGATCTATGTTAAATGAAAGTGGTGTTGCTGAGTATTTTTGGGCAGAAGCAGTGTCTACAGCTTGCTATATTATCAATCGAGTATATATTCGGCCCATGACAACAAAGACCGCTTATGAATTGTTTCGAGGTAAGAAACCTACTGTTTCTTATTTTCATGCTTTTGGATCTAAATGTTTTGTAAAAAGGAATGTTCACAATCTTGGTAAGTTTGATGAAAGATCTGAAGAGGCAATATTTTTAGGATATTCTTTAAATAGTCGTGCTTATCGTGTATATAACAAATCCTCAAAAATTGTTGAAGAATCAATTAATGTTAAGTTTGTTGAAGATACAAAAGATGATGAGTCAGATGAAGAAAAGGATTTCAATCCTAAAACAGAACCTAGTACAGAACCTATATCTGGAGTATCTAACCTTCCAGAAAAGAAGTCAGAAGCAAGAACAGAAGGTACTTCAGAAATTGTAAGATCTGAACCAGAAACTTCTAAAGGTTGGAAATACAAGTCTGCTCATCCATCTGAACAAATAATTGGTAATATACAAACTGGTGTTCAAACACGAGGTAAGTTACAAGATTTTGAAAATCATTTTGCTATGTTATCTGAAATTGAACCTAATAATATTGAAGAAGCTTTAAATGATAATAGTTGGATTGATGCCATGCAAGAGGAATTAAATCAATTTCAAAGAAATAATGTATGGAATCTTGTACCTAAACCTGAAGGAAAATCTGTAATTGGAACTAAGTGGGTGTTTAAAAACAAACTAGATGAAAACGGAAAAATAAGTAGGAATAAAGCAAGATTAGTAGCTAAAGGATATTCACAAGAAGAAGGAATTGACTTTGATGAAACATATGCACCTGTAGCTAGATTAGAAGCAATTCGTTTAATGCTTGCATATGCATGTTTTAAAATTTTAAAGTTTTTCAAATGGATGTAAAAAGTGCATTCTTAAATGGATTTATAAAAGAAGAAGTATATGTTGAACAACCCCTGGTTTTGAAGATCCTATTAAACCTAATTATGTTTTAAATTAAATAAAGCTTTATATGGTTTAAAACAAGCACCAAGGGCTTGGTATGAAAGATTAAGTCTGTTTTTAATTTCAAAAGGTTTTCAAAGAGGAACAGTTGACACAACTTTGTTTTTAAAAACTTATGAACAAGATATTTTGGTTGTGCAAATATATGTAGATGATTATATTTGGTTCTACTAATGAAATATACTGTCAAGATTTTGCAAAGGATATGCAGGCAGAATTTGAAATGTCAATGATGGGAGAGTTGACATTCTTTCTTGGACTACAAATAAAACAAACAAAAGAAGGAATTTTCATACATCAAGAAAAGTATACTAAACAAATTCTGAAGAAATTTGGGTATGAAGGATGTAAAGGAGCTGCAACTCCCATGAGTACTTCAACAAGGTTAGATTCTGATTCTAATGGGAAAAAGGTAAATGAAAAGTTATATAGAAGTCTCATTGGCTCTTTATTGTATTTAACTGCATCTAGACCTGATATTCTCTTTAGTGTGTGTTTATGTGCTAGATTTCAAAGTGCACCAACAGAAACACATTTGACAGCTGTTAAAAGAATTTTCAAGTACTTGATAAATACTTCAAGTTAGGCATTTGGTACCCTAAAAATCACAATTTTGATTTAATAGGATATTCAGATGCAGATTATGCTGGTTGTAAAATTGATAGAAAAAGCACATCTGGTACTTGTCAATTTTTAGGTGACAAATTAGTTTCTTGGTCTTCTAAGAAACAAAATTCTGTTGCTTTGTCTACAGCTGAAGCAGAATATGTTTCTATTGGTAATTGTTGTGCACAAATGCTTTGGATAAAACAACATTAAAAGATTATGGTTTATTTTTCAAAAATATACCTATTAAATGTGATAATACAAGTGCAATTAATTTGACAAAAAATCCAGTGCATCATTCTAGATCTAAGCACATTGAAATTCGACATCATTTTATTCGTGATCATGTAATTAATGGTAATATTGTTGTTGATTTGTGCCTTCAGATAAACAATTAGCAGATATTTTTACAAAACCACTTGAAAAATTGAATTTTGAATTTATAAGGAATGAAATTGGAATTTGTAATCCTTTTTATTGAAAATAATAATTATAACAATTTAATTTCTTAAAGTTTGTTTACTGGAAAATGTTGAACGAGAATTTTAATAAAAAGAAAGAGGAGGACATTAATTTTTCGCAACTTTCTGTACGGGAACTCGTGATTTTTTTTTGGCGCTCAAAGTTCTGTCTCTTCGTCTCTCCAATACTCTGTCTTCTTAAGTGTCATCCTCGTCTTGGCTCTTCATAATTTCACTTTTTCATTTCGAGAAAACCCTAAGAAATCTTGCTGCGAACCTTCTTCCAATCTGTTCAACATGGCTCCTCGCAAATCTCAACGTATCACTAACAAAAAATTCAAAACCGTGACCTCTAAAGATCCTATCTCTATTCAAGATACACAATCCTCCGATTCTCAACAAACCCTCTCTCAATCCGTTTCATCATCTAGGGTTCATGAAGAACGAACCGAACACAAACAAGAATCTGAGCAGAGCTCTCAATAACCTAAAGGAACAGGGAAAACGAAAGAATTCCAGGAAAATCTGTCGCAAAGTCAACCTATATCAGAAACTTTAGAGCAAATCAAGAATGTGAAAACTTCCAAAGTTTCATCCAAGAAAAGGAAAGGAGTACCTTCACCGTCAAAAGAACAGAACATATCCATAAAGCGCAGGACTGTCAGAGAATCTGAAATCAAATGTCCATATAAGAAGGTAAAAATCCATGATTGTGCTTTTATAGATTTTGGATATTTTAAGAAATGGATTTTACTGGAATGCATGGCTAGATAATGTTGGTTGTAGAAAGCTGTGTAATCTGACTGGAGATGTGATTGGAGAAATGATTGAGGAATTTTATAGGAATTTGAAGTATGTCGATTCTAGGAGTTTGAGGTCAAGGGTTCAAGACGTGAATATAACAGTCTCTCGTGATGATCTAATTAAATGTTTTGGTTTGAAAGATTGTCATGATGATAATACTGTTGTTTCTTTGAGAAGAATGATATTTTTCTGAAAATAAATGGAAACGTAGGACAGTTTCCAGATGATGATGTGTTTGTGTATGAGTTTGAACTAGTCGTTAGAATGCTCCACAAAATTGTGCGAGAATGTATTCTTCCTCGCAAAGGAAGTTCTACGACAGTCACAAAAGATGATGGTTTGATTATCTTGAGTATGATGCAGAAAGTTAAGATAGATTTGGCCAAGAGAATTTTGAAAAGAATTTGGAAGGAACAAGAGTACAGGATATATGGGAATGTTCTTATGGAGATATTCAAATTTAAAGGAATTCCCATTCCTAAGAAAATAAAATTTCCTATAGGTCTAAAGAGAATTGGAGAGAAAAGCATGCATCATATGCAAATTAGGCCTTATAAGAAATTCTGGTATGCAGTAGATGGTGCGATTTACTTGCATTAGAAACATAGGAAAGAAATTAACTGGGAAAAGGTAAAGGCAACAGTTGAGGGGGAGCAAAAACCAACCCAGAAGCTTCTCCAGAAGTTTCATTAGATGAGGAAACAGATCAAGGAATGCACAGGGCTGGTAAAGAACCAATGAAAAAGAAAGAAAAGAAAAGATATAAGCCTATGACTGGTGGCAAATTTCAGATAAGGGAAAATTTGCAAATGGATTCTTCCTCGGACAGTGAAGATTCTTTTCCAGAAGGTCCAGGAGAAGCATCTTCTTTTCAATCCAAAGGTGCTCTCGCAAAGATGCTGGCAACCTCTCTTGAATCTTTTAAACAGGACATTACAAAGTTCATCTCTTCAGAGATCAAGACTCAGTTATCCTCTTTGCAACAATCCCAACCTCCACCATCTAGGATGCCTTCTGATTCAGCCCGATCATTCTGTCGATCTTCACCACCTGAGCAAGAACCTATTCCAGAAGCTGTCACAACTGACACTTCAATTGATCATGGTACTCCTCGATCTGGACAGCCCTATGAACCCACTCCTCCAAACTTAAGTCTTGTGTGTTTATTCCTCTTGATGTGCTTCAACATCCAGCAAATTATCTTACTCCACCTCCACAACATTTTGCTGATCAACCCTCTCTTCCTTCCAACTATCGCAGGCGTGTGAAAAGGACAGCTCGAAAATCCACAAAAAGACCTAAAAAGCATTAGTTTTTGTTATGTTTTCTTTTCTTACGGATATTTTTGATATGTTTTTGTTGATATTTCACATCAGACCTGTGATGTAATTTTGATAGACTGCTCATATCAACTTTTAATATGTTTTCTCCTAATTTTGCTGATAACAAAAAGGGGGAGAAACGGTTAATGAATATAAATGTGCATGTGTGATAAATTGTGAATGTGTTGGATATAATATGCATGTGTGATAAATCGTGAATGTGTAATGAATGAATGTTTAATTGTTTTGTTATCATCAAAAAGGGGGAGAATGTTGATTCTCTATATATCTAAAGTTTTGATGATAACAAAATACTCAAAGAACTAACTACTCTATTAGTGTGCAGAATTATTCAACTTTTACAGAATATTGTGAATTTGTTGAACAAATATATAAGGTTGAATGATATTAATTCTTGGATATGAACAAGTTTTTAGATAAGTTAGACAAGAGTTGTTATACAATATGATGTTTCGGATGCTGTTTAGAAAGGAAAAAGGTACACAGAATGTTTTCCAGAAGGATAATTAAAGTATAAAACATTCCAGAACACAGAACCTTTCACAGAACCTTTGGAGAAACTCAAAACAACCATTCTGAATTGAAGTTAGTTTCCAGAAACACAGAAGTTTTTTAGAACCTTTCAAGAATCTTCAGCAGTAATTCTGAGTTAAAGATAGTTACTGTTCATCTTCTCAAACAAGATCTACATTTTTTTTATGAAGAAGATCAATGATTTTGAAGACCTAGCTCCGAGATAATAAGTATATTCGATAGTATACTTATTCGTTCCACTAAAGTTGGATTATCCTAGGGGATTAAAGCAATTGTCGGATTGGTTATTTCATCAAAGAAGTTTTCTGGAGATAAAGACAGAAGTTACGGTTGATTAACGATGGACTGATTTCAAGACAAACAGTTATGTTTTCTGATTTTTCTCAAGATAAAAACAAATTCGAATTGGATATTATTAAGAAAATCAAAATAAGAACAATGTTATCTTTAAGAAGATGAACACGAAGATCACGTTGAAGACCGTGATATCAGCAACATTCTCCAGATCTATCTTCAAGATCAACATTATCAGAAGCTTCAAACAGAAAACAAGTGGATTATCAATCACGAAATTCAAGCAGATCTTATCTTACTTCAGCGTATCAAGAATTCAAATTCAAATCTGGAACCGAAGTAAACAAGAAGAATGAGATTTTCTCTTGAAGATATCAGCAGCGTTTGAAAATTAATTAAGGATAAGAGTTACAGATTTCATCCGAGATTTTTGGGATATCTATCTTATCTCAAGCACAACAAATTCTAAACGATAGAAGGACATGAGATGCGAACAGAGATAAAGAAGAAGGAGACGCAGAACTTGATACTGTTCAAGAAAAACAAAAAACTAGAGCTGCTTGACTCATTGACCGAGAAATTAAGAGTTGAAAAAGCACACTTTCTTTACTTTTCCACGTGCAGAATTGTAGCAAATTTTATTGCAATCTTTACACTTTCTTTTAAAACGAAGCAACTTGTTGTTGGCTTCAAGTGATTAGTTCAATTTAGTTTAGACTTGTAGATCGATTGGCTAAGGATAGCTGTGAGAATCGAGCAGAGAGAATTGTACAAGCTTGTAATTGATTTTATTGGATATAGTGGAACAAAACCCGTAGGATAACGGGGTCCCTGGCTCGGAGCTGGAAGAGTGGACTGACGCAAAGGGAACCACTATATATCTGTCTGATCTTCTTATCCCTTCTCTATTTATATTTCACAGTTTATTTTATTGATATTTAATTGTTCATATTGTTTCTTAACTTAAAATCAAAGGGGATTGTTTTAAAAGGAAAAATTTTTAATTTTTGAAATAATCAATTCAACCCCCCTTCTTGATTATTTTCGAGACCAACAGTCAATTCTAGGGTGGACGACCTCTTAAATAGATTTTGGTTTCATGGAAGGGTCTTGCCTTAGAAGATGCTACGTGGGAAGATTATAATAAATTTTCCCATATTTATCCGAATTACAACCTTGCGAACAAGGTTGTTTTTTAGAAGGGAGTCATTTGTTACAAGGAATAGCACGAGGATCAGAAGCTGTCCTCAGAAACTTGTAGACTATTTTATATAGCAGAACATTAACAGTACATGCAAATACATAGAATAGTTATAAGTAGTTATACTAGTTGTAATCTGTTAGTAGCATAACAAAGAGTAGTTGTAACAAGTTCAGATCTGTTGGAGAAAATAACAGAATACAGTTGTACAATCACAGAATAATCGAATATAAATACAAAGTAAGGGAAAAGGGAACTTATTCCCCCCTATTGTTCATATAGTTGCTTGCTTGGAGTCTGCTGTTACTTGAAAACAGCCATATTCCCTCATTCCCTGTGACAACCAAGATAAACAAATCAAATGACATCCTTCATTCATTGTGTTAGCAACGGGAAAGAGAGTAAGTAGAGAAAATAGAGAGCTTACAAAGGAAATTATGGTTAGAACCTTACACAGAGGAGTAAAGTAAACACGAGAGACAGGAGCAGTGAAGAGAATACCAAATTAGGGTTACGAAGAGAGTATTGTGTTGAGCTGAAGTGAGTGGGTTGGGCCTTGGACTAAGGCCGGTAATATATTTCCTCTGCAAATAGTTGATGGCTAACTAGTTCTCGAAAAGATATGCTTAAAGAATATGAAAGAAAAAAAATTACCAACAAAAACATAAAACAAAATCCTTCTATATGGAATTTGGACAATTAATGATCGAGACACTGTCCAAGCAAACTAGTTTCTCACATATGTAAATCTAACTATTGGCGAAGTAACTTCTTAACATAGAGATCAAAATATCACAAAGTTCTTTTAGGCAAACAAATCAGCGGTAATTCAATCTTTTCTATGATTTACAACTACGATCCTGCATCAGATAGATAGTGCATAACCACAACTACATTAAACTTCTGGACGAATCAGATAATCAGCAATTTCAAGAAAGAGGAAAAAGAATTTATGTACGCACACCTTTTCCTTGCTTTCCACAACCTCTCCTTCCTCCGCAGGCACCCCCTTGACAACCTTATTCGTAGCCTCGTACTATAGAGACCAGAAATAATCAACATAAGGTTCAATCTCATGGCCTCACTTGCAGGCTTTGAAGACCTCAGTCCACTGTCCTAGGGCACGATGAGACTGAGCGTCTGTTTGTTTTGGCTTTTTTCCGGCAGATACAGACACTTTTTCAAACTTTTTTCTAACAAATTATTTATCAAGAAATAGATATAGATAAAAAAAAGTTGACAGTTCTCATCAAAAGATCAAATAGAACAAATATAGATAAAATTTAGATGCAAATCGGATATATTTACACATATCATTTTAAAAAAGATACAGATACAGATGAAAAACAGATAATCCAAACAGACCGCATAATTGCCTTCATTGTCGTCGATATTCACTGCGATGGCTCGCTTGCAGTCCAGGATGGATATATTGTAAAGTTTGCAAGTAGACAGTGGCTTGCATACAGAGGAGGTAGTAGAGGCATTCAGGGGAGGGATTGGCGAAGATCGACGCCGTGTAAGGGTGGGTAGCATATATTCCATGTAGAAACCGATTCTGTTGAACTCAGAATTCGTATTTTTGGGGGGAAGGTGCGTCTGTGTGTATATATACGAGGAGAAGGGTGGTGGGGTGTTGGGGTTCTGGGTTGGTAAAGGCAAAAGCGCCGAAATAGCTGACCAAACCAATAATTATTTAATTTCTCTAATAATTTGTTTTCTATATATAATGATTAACGAGCTTATGGAAAATGTATTAGCCCGAGTGTTGTAGGAAATCGTCTTGTTTTACTTTTTTCCCAACTCGATGAATCGTTTTTTTTTATTTTTTTTATTATCGTTTTCTTTTAGAAAAGATATAGATATATACACACGTACACACACACAAGATTACTAACTATTTTGTATATTAAATGAATTACTTTTCAATTATACAACATCAGCCTAGTTCTATTGAATCATTTTAAACATTGCCGGAGCATAGCATATGCATCTATAATTGCTCCCATTTTAAGATCTTTCTACGTTATTCTGACGCTGTGTTTGTTAAATATTTTTTTTTTTACATCGAAATCAATGGAAATAGACAAAAGAAATAAACGAAAATAGAAAGGAATTGAATATTTGTTTTATATTTGGTAAGTTATAAAAAAAAATTTAAAAAAAGAAAAATAAGGTTAATGATTTGATGTTTGTACTCTCCAATCTCTCTCTCTCTCATCGTGCCTCCAAGTCCAGCCTATCTAGGCATGGTAAATAGGTCGTGCCGTGTTGTCCGTGTGTTAAATTTTGCGTACTTTGTGTGCCGCTTGCTTTTGCGTGCCTGATCTGTTCGTGCTCACATGCTGTGCTTCACATGCTTTTTTTTTTTTTTTTTGCATGTCATGTCATGCTGACCCATTTATTCGTATGCTATGTTGCGTGCCTCCACGTGCCCGTTCGCGTGCCTTCAATAGGATTCGTATAACACTCCAAAAATTTAATTCGATCAATTAAATAACTTAAGGCGCTACCGCCACGTATAATACTTTAAAGTATTACATGCTAAAGCTTTCTTTAAAAGATTTTGTTTATGTTGGATATTGCTACTTAATTTTAGGTTATGAAATCATTCAGTTAGATTCTAGCAACAACTGGATTTAGCAGCGGAAATAAATTTTATAAAACAATTTCGAAATAAAGATATTTCTAAACTTCCACTCTCTTAAGTGGAAAACTATTCGATTGAACACAGCTTTGCATAAGTTTAATTACAGAACATGGGCTCCACTATGCCCTTTAAAGAATGTAACAAGTTTAAATCATAAATCCATCTCTCACTAATAAAAACAAAAAGAAATAACATATCTAAACTACATCCACGCTCCTACTCACTTCACTCATCCACAAATCCTCTCCGAATCATCACAAGCGCCTAAAACCCGAGTTAAGCATCATCACATCAATCATCAGCAACAACAACATCATCATCATCATCAAATCATCATCTCATTACTCATCTTCATCATCAACAATAACAACTTCATCAATAACCTGTAAAAAAAACAATAACAACAAGAATGAGTCGAAGCTCAGTACATAATAATGCACTCATAAGCGATGTGGCACACGAACTTAGCTAAATGCAATGCAATGCAATAAAAAACAAATTATTATCTTTTCTTTAAAGTAACAAACATCATGGGAGTATTCAAACTCCGGATAACAGGGATAGTATGGGAACCTGAGTAAGATCACGATGCTCAGAAGGTTGATATAAGCACCCGGATACTTATATCTCTGAAATAATCTAAATTATTCAATAATTAAAATTTGCATGTGAATATAATATTAGTTCTAGATATTAAGTTTGAAGTAATTTTGATTCATGAAAATGAATGTGTAGAAATAGGTTTGATATATTATGTTTATTAATGTAAATTATTGATGTGAATGAAGTAGTTTAATGTGTTGTTTTAATGTTCAAAGTTGCTAGGATTGATTATTGTAGACAGAAGATAATATATGAAGCTAAATATGAGCTTGAAGAAGGATTAAAAGTGTTATAAGTTATAAATTTGCAAAGTGCAAAACAAGGGAAATAAATTCTTTTCGAATAGGCTTGTTTTTTATTGTACGCCGGCATTTGGTACTTCAACGCCGCCCGTGTAGAGGCGATGTTGAATGTGATCAAAACCGATTTTTTTTAAAAGTCGCTTTAAAATATCTCCGATTTTTGTGAGGAAATTAGCCAGTGTTTATTTTTCAAATCGTACGCGGCCACTAGAGCTTCAATACCGTAGCATAGAGGCGGTATTGGATGCTAACAGAATCAAAATATTAACGCTGGGCTTAACGCCGCCGCTATAATGCCAACACTGCCGGCCATTCAGTCAAATTTTGCCTATGTAGAAATGTCGCATATCCTTGAGCTTTACAATTCAATCTTCTTTAATTATCATTATTTACTAATATAATCTCTTTTAAGAAGTCTATAAGCTAAATAAACATGTTTTATGTATGAATTAGATGTTAAAACTATATGTTAAGTTATTGATCTCCTTGTATAGTTAACCTAGGATTGTGAAATATATATATATATATATTATATGTTCTATTATTGGTTTGTTTTGTATTCTTATTTTGTTAAGAGTTCTTCGGATTTCCCCTCCAAGTGAATTTAGTAATATACTATCGGGTTTAGGTATGCAATAGCTTGTTTGTTATCTGCTAGAACTAGACATTCTTAAATTAATTTAACTCAATTCGGCTTAATGTTTTGATGAACTGGATGTCTATTACGTTGTTAATCTGATCCGAGGAGCAGCAAACTGTTATGAATGCAATGACATGCTAGTTAGGCACTTAACCTAAGTCATGATGCAATGACTCTACCATGATGCAATGGTATGCTATGATGCAATAGCGATTTGTTTTTTGTTATGTGGATAGCCGATGGGGAGAATAGTATCCGGGTAACGTTTGCTTAAACTTATGGGCTGTAGCTCAATTGGTAAGAGGTGTTGCCTTTGGGGCAGGCAAAAGCCTTAGGTTTGGGGTTCGAATCCTAGAGTCTGCAGACTGAGTTCAACTCACCTGATGATAAACAATACCTATAGTGCCCGTGATACCCTGCGGGGCATGCGTTGGTTGGGGTCTCACCTGAGGGTGGATGTCGGCCATTATCACTAGGGGGCCTGTGGCAGCTGTCTGCCCTAGCATCACATCCAGAACCTCAGTAGTGGGGGGCGGGTGTGACAATAAAAACTAAGTAGACTCAAAGGACGTCACTTTTGTTGGGGTTGGCTTTAGGGATTAATACTAAAGAGTCTATGAGGTACCAAAGTGAAGTAGAGGTTATGTTGATAACATGCAAATAGCAATGAATTGAGAAAGTACCCTCTTCCGTTAGTCTCGGTTTCTCCTAGGTGTGAATAATTTGATATGGTCCTTCAACCCATTAGTTTGGGATTTGTTCATCCAAACTGTGCATATCACATGGGTGAGTGTGCATTACATATGTTTGTTAAATAGAAACTTGTTTGAAATTTGTTTGTAGTGTGATTTGGTTTTGTTATTCACTAAGCTGTAGATTAGCTCACACCCCTATATTTTTTGTGTGCAAGAATAGCTTAAACATTAGGATTGGGCTATGACTATGCAGAGAAGATCCCTTGGAGACAAGAGACAAGTTTTGAATTAGAATTATATAGATAGTACAGTTAGTTGAGAGCTTGTTTCTTTAAAAACAAGTTTAGATTATGGATTAGACTAGTCGTGTAATAATTTAAAGTTTGTAAAATGAGATCTATTCTATTTTACTATTTGGTGGGGGATATTAATTCTCTATGGTTCTAGCAGACTGTGGGAATTCAAATTTCCTTTATTTATCATAAATGTAATATACATTAGATATTGTAAAGTAGTTTTTTAGGTATAGTCTTACAAACTCTGACTTGCAAGACGTTTTTCATATTATGGGTATATGTAATATGATAACTATAGTTTTATCCTCCTAGGCCCCTTTTTACGATCGTGACAATCTTCACTAAGTACAAATTTGAAAAGTCAACAAAAAAGTAAATTATTTGGTGAGTCCATCCCACCACCTATTACGTTCTCTCATCATCGAAATCTACTAGACCTCCTCAGTCATTTAGCTCTAGATCATTTACCTCCACAAATAAATAATATTGGCAATAACTACCATGTTGTCAATTAGTTTTATCAACCAATTGATAGCATTTTGTTCCACTAAGTCAAATCTCTAATAGGTTGCCAATAATTTTGCTTCCAACAAAGAATCGAAATTCAATTCTTTCATCAAGAACCACATGCACGAATTCCCATTTAGGTTTTAAACAACACCCTTAAGCCCCACTCTCTTTACTTTTTATGGGCTTGCTCCATTTCAATTTGATTATACTTATGCATGCTATCATACCCTAAAAACGAGCCTAAGTGGATAACCTAAAATTATCATATCATGTGTGCACCCGTAATATGAGAACCGGCTTGCAAGTCAAAGTTTGCAAGACTCTATCTAGATAATTACTATTTAAACATTTAATATGAAATTATATTTGTGATCAATAAAGGAAACTCAATTTCCTATAGTCCACCAAAACCGCAAAGAATCGGCATCCCTTACCAAATAGTAAAATAGAATACATCATCTATGTTTTACAAACTTTAAGTTACAACATTGCAAATCTAATCCATAATCTAAACTTAATTTTATATGAGAGAAAATCAAAACAAACTATACTATCTATCTATTTCTCATTTCAAACTTGTCTTCTATCTTCAAAGTTTCCATTTTACTCAGACTTATCCCATATCTAAAGCTTCGGCTATTCCTGTAACAAAACTGTGGGATGTGAGCTTAACCATTGCTTAGTGGATAACAAAACCAATCACATTACAATCCAATGTCAAACAAGTTTTATTTAACAAACATATCTAATGCTCACTTAACCATATGATATGAATAGTTTGGATGACCGGAATTCAAACCAATAGAGATTTACACCCTCTCCTGGGGGTTGAAGGACTAAATACAGGCCATTCACGCTCAGGAGAACTGTGAACTAAGGAAGGGGTACATACTCAACTTGAGCCTTTAGCTCATATATTTCTTAGCATAAAAATCATTTCTTTATACCATAGATATAACCATCGACTACCCCTTAGATATCGCTAAGGAGGGACGATTTCATTTTGAATACTTTTATTGAAAAATAACCTCTAACTTCTCCTTAGACTTAACTAAGGATGGAGGATTTTCTTTGAAACTCATTTTATTGAAACATAGTGTCACGCCCTAAGGATACCCTAAACGTGACAGCCGCCACATATAATATCAAGACTCAAGAATGACTACCTCAGTCACACAAAAGTCTTAGTTTTACATGTAAGGCATCTAGCACGGTAATAGAAGATGCTTTTGGGAAATATATTCTAAGCAAGTAAAAATGAACATACAAAAATCCATAAATAAAATATATCATAAAATTAATAACCAAAGGTCTATTATATGATTTCTTAGGAGCATACCCTTGCTAAATCCCAAAGATCGAAATAGTCTTTACAATATTTAAATACTACATTAAAGATTTCAAAGGAATTCTAATCTAAATTTTCAAATAGATTTCCTCTAAAAGCTTCAAAAGAATACTTACGCGGATATGAGGAGACCTCGGGTACAAAAATAGGTGTTCCTAAGAATGCAAATACCTATAGGGGCATAAACTTACGAGCTTAGTGAGTAAATCCTAAAATTCATACTTGAAGAAAAATGTTAACTAAGTTAATTAGTCAAGCAAATGGAATGCATCAAACACATGAGCATAAAAAACATATGACTTTTTGAGAATCATATATTGAATGAATTACGCCCTTCATTCGAGGTTAGATATTCAAGCCAATTACGACCACAACTTTGTTTAAAAACATTTTTATAGATCTTACCTGCTCTTATACGCCATAAAAAACTTGTAGTTATTACAGGCTCCTATTAGCCACCAATCTATGCAGTTCTTACCAGCTCCTAATCACCACTTACATGATATACCAGTTATACTTACCACCACTATCATACACTTGTCCCACCAATTGTATAATAGTGAATGCAATGTGACTTAACATATGAAGTGCATGCATAATTTCTTAATTAAAGTCTAATCGTTTATATTTTAATATCTTCAAGTGAGCAACCAATTTCAAACATTTCAATGTAATAATATGCATATAACTTTATTACAAGCAATTCATGCTTTAATATACTTAATATTCTTTCAACATATTATCATACAACTTCCATTTTATCTTGCCTAATTTCTAATGCAACTAAGTTTACAAGCACAATGATAAGTATGAGAAATAAAAGGGAGTAGACTCACTCAGCCATGGTGACACCTTTTTCTTGAGGGATGAGTCGATCGAAAATTCCACTAATCGTAATAATCTTCTGGATATGAACAATCCTCGTTGAGATTACCTATTCAAGAGGAATACCCATAATGATATTTTTTTGTTGATTCTATGGTACTTATCAAATAATATGTCACAAAATCGCTAAAATTCGTATAGAGAGTAATTCCAACTTAAAATGGCCATAACTTGGTCATTTTAACTTGGAATTGCACATAGAATATACCATTTTCTACCTATTCGAAAAGGTCTATTCAATTCCAAAACTATTTTCATCAAACTAAGTCGTTTGAGCTCTGAAATAGTGGTGATCAGATTCACCACAAATTTTACAAAACTTACTTTCTTTTTTTTACAAAAACTTGTATAGATATTATAATAGTTTTTAAGACCTTTGAAAAGTATATATATAGATATTCTTTTACTCATGTTAAATGCATGAAATTAATGAAGTTGTCTTAACCATAAATTTTTGGTAAAAGTAAAGTCTTCTAAAACTTTGAAAAAGTAAGACTTTTGAAATTTCCTTTTTAGTTTGCTAGAAACATTCTCAAGTCATTTTGAATGAGTATTGTATTTTCCTTAGTCTTTTTAAATTTCAAAAGAATGATTTCCATTTTCTAAATTCCTTATAGCTTAGTCTCTAATTCTTTTGAAAGTAGTAATAATTTTAAAGAAGTCATTTGTTCATTAATCTTATTTCTTAAGATCATTTTATTTTTATGAAAGGGGATTTCTTGGTGTTTACCAAACTAATCTATTCAAAGTATTGATGAAAAGTGAAGTTTAGTAAAACTTTCGTTAAATCAAGAATTCCTTTCCATTTTATGATTTTGTAAAGTGCATGTATGTATTGTATAAAAATTCCTATGTTTATAATGAACTCCTGTAAAAAATTTTTTTAAGATAAATTCCTAAGTTTTTATGAAAAATTACTTCCTTCATAACAACATTTATTTTTAGATATGAACTTCTATTTTAAGAAAACTTTTTCCTTCTTTAACTTGTTGAGACAAAATCAATATGTTCATGCATGATCATGAATATGAAATCATAGAATTATGAAAACATAATGGTAATAAAATAAGCAAGTAAGGAAATATGTCAAGTATTAGGAACCTTAGCTTCATCAAGGTATCCCGGACTAAGAATGGACTAGTCCCAAAAGAAAAATAAGAAAAGAAAGCAAATATAATTTTGACTTGATGAGTATAAGTCTAAGACTAGAGACTAGTCTTAAAATAACATGAAATAAATAAATAAATTGCATTACTTGGAAGTAAATAAATAACAATGAGCTTATATGCTTTAAAGATTATATATACGTACATAATTATATCTAGTTACATATATATAATAGATTAACATAAAATCAATAATATGAGCAAAAGTAAAATATCAACATAGAAATACATAAATATACTTTCATGAACAAGAACAATACATGAACATAGTGCAGCTTCCATAACATAAAGTTTATGAAACTCACACCATGGTCATGTAAAGTTACATGACATGGTAAGAAAGATTTAAAGAGAATTCTCACCTAAAGTAAGAATTACGGTAACGTTTGTAGTATGAGAAGGTTTTGAGAGGAGATTTTGAGATAGTTTTGGGATAGCAATTGAGAGGAGAATTGGAGAGAATTTTAGGAGTGAAATTTGTGAGTAAAAGATGTGTAAATGAAGTGAAAGAGGAGGGGGGTATTTATTGGAAAATGGAGAGTGAATTTTGAGTGATTTAATTAAAGAAAAATTGAAAAAAAATTGAGAGGAAGAGAAGAAAGGGGCGCCAGCCATGCTTGGTAGAGGGGAAGAGAGATTTGATTTTTTGTAATTTTGTGTATTAAAAGTAATCATATGTAAGATAGATATGATATAAAGTTATGAGAAAGGTAAAAAGTAAAAATAATAGGTTATGATGTTGTAAGAGTAGGTGTTAGAAAAAGTAGAGATAAATAAATAGTGTAGAATAGAATGTGTTGGTCCTAAAAAGATAACCGGAGGGGGGGGGGCGGGGTGGTGGTTATAAAATTTACTTTTCAAAATTTTAAACAAATTTCACACCACTTGGTTATTCAACTAAAATGGCTTTAAAACTTTCTTAAAATAATAATCTTAACAAATAAAAGTTTTAAGCGAAATTCGGATCAAAAGTGATTCAAGACTTTCACACTTAGAAACCTTCTGCTTAACTGTTTGAGTACGAAAAATATGAATGATTTACTCTCTTATTAACCTTCTGAGCATATATCACACATATACAACATCAATAATAAATCACGAAATTAAAGAGAGATAAGGAGAAGAAAGTGCAAATCGATATATAGAGGTTCTGCCTCGAGCGTCAATCCTCTCTTCTAGCTCAAAGCCAGGGTTCCGGTACTCCTCACTAGTTGTGTTCCACTATCCAATTAAATCAATAAAAGTTACAAGAAGTTCTTGCCAATCCTTTGTCTATATTTCACTTAGCTTAATTCTCTCAATCAATCAATCAATTAAGCCTACTTGTAACTCTCAACTCACACTAAAAATGTAAAATCAAATCAAGAGGAATAAAAAATTAAATTTCCTCAAAACTATTTGCTCAATGAACAGTAACAATTGAATATGACATTTTTTCTCATAAGAAGGCTTTGATCACTGTAGCAATCTAAGTATCACATTGTTGTTTTTTTTTTTTTTTTGTCTTTCTCTTTTTCTTTTTATTCCCATTACTCTAACGGCTAAAAGAATGAAAGGATGAACTTGTCCTAGATTTTCGTGCATGTAATCCTCGAAATATCAACTTACGTTTATCCTACTATTGACTTACTTTGATTTTTGAATTCTTGAGATAATCTTCGAAATCCTAACTTCAGAAGATAAATCAAATAACTAACAACTTGTATGTTTATCTTATACTGAAAAATTGGTCTTGGATCAATCCTTTGTCGCACAATTTCATCGTCTGGTATTGTTCATGCTATATCAAGCTCCCACGTTATTCGTATAATTAAAAAAAAAAATCTTTGGACACATTCCACAAAAAATTTGAATTATATTTTGTAAATACTTCATATTATGCACACTAACTTTCCCCTCAAATGTATTTCGTTTGTATAATTTGAATTTCACTTTTAGCCCGTATGAACTTCAACTGTGTGTTCATGAACTTCAAAACAAACATTTATTCGAATTTTAATCCCTGTGGATTTTGAACTAACTTTGTGAAACACATTGAGCATAATACCCTAATTATACTCAATTTTAGAGTTAGGTCTTCATAAATTAAATCTGAATTGAAAAACATGT
This sequence comes from Combretum micranthum, assembly GCA_024138025.1. Lineage (NCBI taxonomy): Eukaryota > Viridiplantae > Streptophyta > Magnoliopsida > Myrtales > Combretaceae > Combretum > Combretum micranthum. The sequence continues at coordinate 765,034 of JAMXBD010000490.1, read as the reverse complement.
GATTCTTATCTAGTTCATAAACCTTCTAACGTTCCATCTGATGAATTAAAATATCTTGCAATTCTCATTTAAACCTCTTGAGTAACCTTCTGATGAGTAAATATTGTTTAAAAAAAACTTCCAACCTTTTGATATACTTTCTGAAATAATTTTATTTTAATAATATCTAATGCTGCACACTAAACAAAATATGTAAAAAATCATTTAATTCTTTTTGTTATCATCAAAATCATCTTTTGAGAGAAATCAATAGAATGAATAAGGTAATTTAAAGTAGATGTAACTAGTAAAATACCGGTAGTAAGAAAATACGTGTATAATTGCGATATTTGATATTTTTAATTACTGAAAAATTACGAAACTGATTTGAAATCCTTATATTAAATCGATCCTAATGGTGTTATTGGAATATTTTTATTATTCTGGGCTCCAGGACACGATTTCCGAAAACTGATCTCGTTTGAGTCCAAAGGACACTCAAAATTCGCAAATCTGATATTTTTATGTTTCGTCAAGTTATTACGAACCATTATCACTAATTATCTCAACTTCGTTTTCTAGGGTTAAGGAATACGGGAATGTTGGATCTAAATCCTAGGGTTTGTATCAGACTTTTGTTGACCTTTAAGGTTTCAATTGACTTTTAAGTCTAAGATCAAACTTAAAATTAACCGAAAATTTTAGGGGTTTACACATAGCCTCTATCTACTCCTTAGACAAGACTAAGCAGTGAGGACTTCTTTTTGAAATAATTTTGTGCATAGAACTAAAACATTTGCTTCACCAATCAATCCTCTTTTTAAGCCACTGCTCCTTACCTAACTCGCATAGGGGAATAACCCACACCACAGCCCACAGGACAAGAGCAGTCTTTTGAAGAATGGCCCACTTCCTTAGAACTAGAACCTTCCTTAGTATTAATCCTTAAGCCGACTCCAACATGAACGACATCATTCGGTGCTGCTTAGTTCCCGCGAAGCCAACAACCTACTAGAAGCCAACAAGCAGACCCACTAGTCCCAACATGCACTATTATAGAATCGAAATATTTATACGTGATGTGAACCCCTACCAATGATTTAGCCAAAAAAAAAAAACCTACCAATGCATGAATGATTTTATGAAATGCATGTCTAATTCAATTAGGGTCAACTAAGATTTATCTCATGTTAGTTAATGGCCATATGAATTTCAGACGCTCAACAATTCTTATGCACAATTCACATAAAACAAAGGTTATCACTCAATTCAATCACCAAATAGAAAACAAATCCCCAACCCCATGCATAATCAATTATATTAGCATTAACTTAAGTGCAACTATATTACAAACACAAGCAAGGTGATGAGATTGTTGTTACCCACTTGGCATCCAAGCTAAGTCACAATAGTCCTCTAGGAAACCAAAGCATCACCCCCAACAACCATCCAATTATCAACAACATTAGCATCATCACCAGATCATCATCCTTCATATAAGATCCAAACAAGAATAGAAAGTTGGCTAAAGGCTATTGAAGAGAATATAACACAAAAGGAAACATTCATTTATGAACTTGGGTTCATTTTAAGATCCTATTTGATCAGACACTAAGTAGGAATCCTACCATGGATGCGAGAATCGCCCTACCAAGATAAGGATAGTTCTCCATTGTCTGTCAAAGTATTTGTTTTATCTTTGTTTATAGTCTTTTGTCACAAAAACACTATCAAAGCATTCATATACAAGGCATTCATTTCTTAACAATCTTAGTGAAGCTTATTAAACCAATTAACTTTAGTTATATTACTATTTCATTTCATTTCTTAAGAATCATGTTAACTTAAGTTCATTAACTCATTCATTTGATATGTATAGACTATGTTAAGTCTCATTTAGTTACTAAATTAGATTAAGGTAAGTGAGACTTAGATTTGTTAACTAAGTTCATTTTATGTCTAAGAAGTCTAAACTTGTTATATTAACTCCTTACTCTAATGGTCTTGAAGAAATCATGATATTATTAAATTTAACTACTTATGCACAACTAATGAAACAAATCCATCTTAAGCTTTGTTATTTCTAGAGTTTCCTAGAACTTACAACATAGCAATTATAGGATTCTTTCTAAGCTTTTTATAGCATTTGAAATCGCTTTAATCCAAGTTCAATGATGAAATCATGATAAAATAGTTAACTTGACAAAGGAAAGAGGAACAAAGGAGTTTTTGGTCCATACGGGCCGTGCAAGGATGGTGGTGATCACCATGCCCTCCACCACGCCCCATATCAAGGAGTGTGTGAAAATTGGCAAGGAGGCAGAGGCCACCACACCCCTTGCCACCACCTCATGGTAGCTCAGCAGTGGCTACCACACCCCTTACCACGGCCCATGGTGAGGGGCATGTCAGCCAGAATTGCATCCCCTGTTCCTTCTCTTCTTCTTCAAGCCACTTTTTATATATTTTAGTCATCAAACACCATCCCAGACACCATATCAACTCAGCCACATAACCCATAATACTTTTATTCACATTTCTACTTCTCATTTAATCAATTCATGTCATCAACTCCTTTGATCCACTCATACTCAATCAAACTTAGGTTCTAGTATATACTCATTCACAAATTTACAAGTTCATACTCAAGCTTTACTCATAACTGACATTGAATCATCACATAACAATAATCACAACAACTAAAAACAAGAGATAACATCATACTCACATGTTTGATGAATTTTTAATTTCTTTTCTTTTTCTTCATCATTACTATTACCACTTTTTGTTTGATGAAGCTTCCACCTACTTAGTCTTCATTTTATCTTGTTGACTATCCTCATTTCTCTTTAATCTCCTTTTAAATTGAGACTTTGAGTTGAAATTGGAATTGAATGAGAAGAGAAATAGAGAGGGAGAAAAGAAACGTATAGAAGGAAAGAAAGAAGGAAAGGAAGAAATTGTGGTAGCAAATGGAGAGAGAGGGATTAAATAGAATAGATATAAAGTTAATTAGGGATATTTAAGATTAACAACCTTGATTTACACTTGTCATATCATTATCTTGAGCATTAAAAACAATTAGAAGAAGATTTTAGAATATATTTAAGTAATATTACTAACTTGAATTGCAAACCAAGTTTAGAAATTTAATTTTGTAAAACTTGATATTTAGTTAAGTTATCAAGTTTGGGCTTAGAAACTGATATTTTTAAATAAACAGGTAAACTCAAAATTTATTAAAATTGATGGTATAGAATTTAGATTTTAGGGACCACCTTTGAGCATTTTAGAAATCTAGATATCAAGCTCAAAAAAATCTTATATCACTTATAGATCAAGAAAAATGGATATTCAAATTAAAATTGGTTAATAAAATAGTGAAATCTGGCTTAATGGAAAGTTATCAAAGTTACTAAACAAGTTTAAAGAAATGTAGTTCAAATTCAATAAATAGAAGGATTAAAGAAATTTGGTTCATGCAATGGATATGTGAAATAGATAAAAGATTGAAAAAGGAGTATTTGAAATCTCAATTTCAATTAAGTTTATTACTAATTGATTATATCAATCTATCCATTTATAACCTATAATTCACATTACTTGTTTAATTAAACTATCTAAACTTAGTTATTAATTACACCCTAATCAACTTCAAGATTCATCATCCATTGATGATTGACAACAAATTAACTTTAGTTTTCGTGATTCAAAGGTTTTCAATCTTTTTAAGATTTTATTCTCCTACTCAATTTTTAATGTTTTATTCCAATTAATTTAGATTGAAATTTGATATTTTTTTTCCACTTTCATTGCAATTCTAAATTATCGAATAATCCATTATTTATTGAATTGATATCTTATATTTCTATATCCATTATCTAATCCATCTAATATTTTTACTTAAGTTATACTTCTTGCTATATTAATTTGAGGTTTGTTCTAACACTTTTATTTCCATAAAACGTCTTAATATTCAAATTATGTAGATTTAGTACCATTCCTTTATAATTATTTATTTCCTCATTATTCATTTCTTTAATTATTCTTAATGTTTTGTTTTATTACTTGATTATTATTATTACTAGCTTGAATCTCATTTCATTTATTTAAATCTATATATATTTTAATTTCTTCCTTGTTATTTTTATAAAATTTTTCCTCAAAACATTATAATTCATAATTTGTAAACAATCATCAAATTATTTAAATTTCAATATATTTAAAACCCGAGAAATTTGAAATATCTTCCATGACTTTTCTTAAAAAAATTTCAATAATTTTAAATTATTTTCTTAATAATTATTATTTCTGAATTTTATGCATTTGCATTATCTCACATGCTTAATGGTTGCCAACTTAATTTAGTGATATTTATCTAGTTTCTTTTTCCTCTTATTTGAGAGTGCCTATTATTTCTTTCCTTCTTGATGCTCAATAACATATAAAAGAAAGTGTGCTACCAAGCCCCAAGTCTATCTGTTTTTTGTTTCTTCTTCAATTTGCTATCAATCCTTAATAACCTTCTATAAGCAAAGTGGGCTGTTTTTCTATATATCTTAAAGTTGATCCCTCCGCATACTTCTCACGACCATCTACAGCCTTTAGACTATATGCAATACTTTTGTTCTCTCTTTCATTAAGAGAACATATTACATCCATCATTATTTCCCTTCTCCTTAAGTTGTCTTTGTTCAAACTCCATATATATGCATTTTTTATGAAAGCTTATATTTCCAAGCTAGCTGGTTCATTCCACACGTATATGTTATGTCTAATCTTTTACTTTATGATTTGGTTATTCTTCCTCCATAGAAGCCTTGTACGTAGTTTTGGCTCTAATTCCACTAAGCATTTTCAATTTCATATTACTTTATGTGCTTCTACACTCTTTGCTTCAATTACTATATTTTCTAGTCTTTCTCAAGTGTATCAGTAATTGTGATGTGAATCCGACTACAGTCTTCAATAAAAATTTGATCTTGATCAATTTGGTTTTCTGGTTGATATGAAATTGCAAATATAAAAGGGATATGGATAAAATTGTCGCTCGATAGGATCCACAACAACAAAATCAAATTACTTTGTAATCGAATTATAAATCAATAGGAACACGATTTATAAAACAATCACGGTGTCAATGAATCACAAGATTCAAAATCAGTGTTCGCCATAAGTCTATAAATACAAGATTTAATAAGAACAAACGATTAAAGAGTAGCAATAATCTCAATAATCAAACAAACCACAAGAGGGTTCTCATGCACACAAATGTGCTCCCAAATAACAATATCCAAATACTATCTTAATACCAAATACCAAAAACAATATATATAACCCTAAGAGAACCTAAAGATATCAAATGACATTAAAACTTCATCCAAAGGAAAGTTAGCGGCCTAAATATACACATGGGCGGCCTAAACATAAAACATGAAAAATAAAATAAAAAATAGAAAATGAAAGCTAATAGCTTAGGCTTCAAAGCCAGCGGCCTTTCCACTTAGGCTGGCGGCTTTGGAGCCAACCTATATCCTCTATGCTACTTGTTTCGCTTCTTGACTTGCTCCTTGCTGCTTTTCCCTTTTGTGTTCCTTTTTTCTCGACTTAGGGCAACCATATTCCTATCAAATTGGATAGTTAATAAACTTAATATCTCCTTTTTTTTCAATTGGCCTAACCATTTTAGTTGCACTTTTTTTTTACTCCCCTCCAACATCTCAACCCAATGAAATATAACACATTTTCTTGATTAATTACTGAAATTTCAATGAAGTTTAGTTCTTTAATACATTTCCTCCACATTATCATCACTATATCTATCTCCATGGATCAATTTTATTATTGATTAAACAATCCTTACCTCTCCTGATGGCATGGAAATATTTGTGTTTCTCACATAACTAATTACCAAATTTCATCTAGCTAAGCTACCCAATGTTTCTTTTCATGATCCAAGTATTTTTCTATCTCCTACATGGCTAGATTAAATCTATTCAAGATATTCTATAATGGTAGCTACTTAATTCCCTTTCTAAGACTTTAAAGGTTTTCAAATTCTCTATCTTTCTTACGATGATTAAACTAAATATGTATATTTTCACTTTCTTAACTTCTCCTAAAACTCTTTTAGGTTAAAGGAAAAATTAAATTTATTTGCATCTTAGTTATCTCTTACTTAATCCGTAAATCAAGGACTATCTAACCACCATTAGCTATGTTGATAGTGGAATATAAGCCAAAACTCGCTTAACCCATTACCATCCTCTCACAGACCAAAGAGCCCAAGAAGGGTCCAAAAGACCACCAACTCAACCAGCCCACGAAGAGCCTATGACCAGCGACACCTCGAGTCCCACCCTGGTGAGGGATTTAGAGCTTATGCTTGCCTTTACCTTGAACTTCACTTTAAACACGTCCCAACTAGGGAAGGACATCGCTAGTTCAACTCCACTCCATGCAATCTTAGCTCCTTCACCTTGAGTGTCAAGTCAACTACCAAATGCAAAAGAGATATGGTGGACCCTATCCTGGTATGGCCAATCAACTATAAATAGCCATTTTCTTCATAAGAGAAAAGGAGGGTAGTTTTTACCTAATCAATACTCTTTGAGGATTTTTCTGAGGAACCTACACACTAACTTAAGCATTGGAGTGGTCACATTGGATACACCACTGATCGCTTTTCTATGTTTATAAGGCATAAAACTCTGCTAGTGGAATTAACACCCTCAACATCTTGGTGCCATCTATGGGAAAGCAATTTTCCTTCAGATTATCTCCTCTACTTCATTCTCCTTTAAACATCAGGCTAGTGATTAGTTAAAAACCCACAATCCATACCACAAACGGTAACCTCTAATACTAACTATGCCAAGACCTCAATGGAGAAAGAATTAGCTTGATTCAGCTCCTACTCAACCTACACTTGCTCTAACAGACAACACAGCTCCTGAGCTGCCACATTAAGAACTACCTTCTATTGAAAATGTCATGCCCCACCCCCGCAGGCAACGGCAACGTGATGCTAGGGCAGGCAAACCCACCACTGGTCCCCTAGTGGTAATGGTCGACACCACCATTGCATCATGGTGACACCAACCAACGCATGCTTCAAAGGGTACCACAGGCACTATAAGTATTGTTATCCTTAGGCAGAGTTGAACCCAGTCTGCAGCCTCTAGGATTCGAACCCCAGACCTAAGGCTTTTGCCTGCCCCAAAGGCAGCACCTCTTACCAGTTGATCTGCAGCTCAATTGGTGAGAGGTGCTGCCTTTGGGGCAGGCAAAAGCCTCAGGTCTGGGGTTCGAATCCTAGAGTCTGCAGACTGGGTTCAACTTTGCCTGAGGGTAACAATACCTATAGTGCCCGTGGTACCCTTTGGGGCATGCGTTGGTTGGGGTCACCATGATGCAATGGTGGTGTCGGCCATTACCACTAGGGGGCCAGTGGTGGGTTTGCCTACCTTGGCATCACGTTGCCATCGCCTGCGGGGGCGGGGAGTGACAGAAAATGCTATTTTTGTGGACCCAGGATGTATTTTGGAACTCAAAAACCTATGTAGGAAACCTGAACACAAAAACATCTAACATAGGCATTCTGATGCTCTTCTGTAAGTTAGGATCATAAAGTTAGAGGAGCTAAAGAACTTGCACCTGGAAGAAAAAGTTTCTAGTACACGACAGAGTGATTATCTAGCCCACTCACCATAAAGGCTTGATAGAACATCCCCTAAGATATACCATTGGTGTACTACAACTCCATCGCAAGCTAATGCCTTTGCCAAAGCTTAATGCTATAGCTTGAAACTAGGTTTAAATGCCTATAGGAGACAACCTACCTCTCGGATCCTAGTTAGAACAGTTTCCAGCACCTCATGATTGTGATCATCGTAATGTAATGACAATTGTTTTAATTAAATATAATGCCTGCTCTTATCCTATCTTACAACTTAATAGGGAAGTGTACCTATCGTTTACTATAGTATAGTACTAAGTATAGGGTCGTCTCACAAGGATTGTTAACTACTAGTATCAACTCTTTCCTTATTATTTAATCAAATAAAAATTGAGTTGAAATAATCTAAGAAACTATAAATATTTTGCAAAGTAAACTATTATTAAAGTAATGAACACAATTTTAAGTTTAAGTTGATGAAATTGGATTCTAGTTATATCTACATCATAATTTACCACTAGTTTGACCATTGTAACTTCATGAAATTCATCAATAAGTAACATTAGTTCCTGAAGCCGTGGAGTTTCCCTATTAAATTGATAACTTTCTCAAGTATATTAATTATTAATCCTAAATTAATAAATCAGAATCTCTTATGGATTAATAGCAACTTAAAAACGCATTACAAACATGAACTCATGTAGAACTTTAGTATTTACAGTAGATTTTCACTATTCTATATCTAAAACTACGAGCAAATCTCTTCAATTGCACAGATCTAGTCATAAAAGCAATTTTTCTATCAAATTTAATGATATCATGCATAAATTCATACATTAGTATTATGAACTTAAATAAATAGTAACAAACATGCAATTGAACTCAAGGAAAATAATGATATTACATTAAAATCCCAATCTCAGTTACATGGTAGAGCTAGGGTTTATCAAGACCTAAATACAAAATAACTACTCTTCCATAAATATGACAGTAAAGATGAATACAAAAAGAGAATATTAAAAGAATATGATTGCAACCTGATTACTTGACAAGATCTTGTGAATCCTTGGTGTGGATCTCCATGCTTGATGTAAAAGGAACTCATAAGACTTAATACAAGAAGAAATGACTCAAGTGTGTTCTAAAGATCGTATGAGTTTTAGTAAAAATGATGTATTTATAGGAGAACATAAAAACCCTATGTGAATCTTTGAATGTGCCACGTGGTAGGCTTGTACAATCCGTTGTACGGCCATATCACTCTCTGGCTAACATCGTCATGCTCTATATGGTCTTCCGTACAGCAGTATCTTAAACTGTATGGTGTTCTGATGTAAATTATGGGTTCATGGGTTCATATGGTCTTCTGTATGGGTCATATGATGGACCTTAGGGCTCTCTCTTCCCCTATTCTAGGCTCATATTGTAAGCCTTGGAAAATTTTAGTAAATAATTCTAAAATAAACATCGAAAATAAACTCTAAAAATGACTCCACATTAAAACCGAACTTCGACTAGTCCTAAAACACGAATGAATATAGAAATTTTTTAATCTTGAGAAAATGAGAATCCTTAAAAATAAAATAAGAACTCAATAGTCTTTAAATCCAAAACCACTATGTATGATAAATTCTATACATAGCTCTGACTTATAAAATCGGGTAATATAGAACCCAAAAACAAATTATTAAAAAGTAAATAACTATTAACCTTCGGAAATAAAAACCAATTCAATAATTTTGAAAACGTTAAGAGATATTAAATACTTATAAAAATAAAATTTAAAATAAATTTCTTAAATTAAATATGTTGTATAAACATAAAACATCAGTTTTCAAATTGACAAATATCTAAACCGAAAAATCACCCGGGAACCCTAAGTGGAATATAGTAGTTTTAGTCCAGCAATCTCGTGCTCTTAACCCTAGAGGCTGAGGTGTAGTTTAAGTGTGTAGAGTAACTCGTAATAATATAAGGTCGCTTAAAAATATCATATTGGTAAATTTTTGACCTATTTCGAACCCGTTCAGACACAGACTTTGAAAAGCGTGTCCCGAGGCTCGAGATATAAAAAATATACCATTAATACCGTTAGCATCATATTTTCATAAGAATTTCAAAAATATCAGTTTTATAATTTTTCGATAATTAGAAATATTTGATTTTTCAATTATATTCTTATATCTTTACTACCGATAATTAAATAGTCTTTTGCACTATTCACTACTATTCATTACACTATTTTATTATTCTCGTAAACCATAATATTTTTTAGATAAATATTTTATATATCATAGAAAATTCTGGTTTTCTAAAATTTAGTTAATTTTGGGTTTTTACAGGATCAATTTCTATTTAAGACTCGATACTAAAATAAAATAAATTAATTTAATAATTTGAAAATATTTGAAAAATATTGTTGTTGTCATAAAATAATTTTTTAGAATTTTTTGGATTATAAAAATATTATTTATAGCTCATACTCGCGTAATTCAATCATACCGGTAATTTATTTGATAATTCACTAAAATAAATTAATTATTTATCTTATTTTAATCATGAAAATCTGCTACAAAAATTTGGAATACACTTTCTATTTTTTTATTTTTATTTTATTTATTAAGAAAGTACTCTTACAACCCATACCTTTAAGTACACCTTTCACACATCACTTCTTTTTCACTTCAATCTTTCTACACTTCAGTCATCACTTCATGGTAGATTTTTCTCCTCTTTTTGCTGCCTTTGTCCTTTGAAATACCCCAAAAATTGATTAAAGTTAAGATATTTCAATCATTCTTTAAGAAGCCACACATACCATTAATTGTACATTACAATTTCAAGTTAATAACCAACTAAACTCCTCTCCCTCTCCTCTATCTTTCACGCCAGCTTTGGGGTTTGTTTAAGCTGCCATTTATTTATTTTTTATCTCATTTAAAGAGTCTTTAAATCATTCTATCTTTCTCTCTCATTTACACATCAAACCTTTACCATTCCTTACACTTTCCTCTCTATTTTTTCCTCTCTTTCTCTCTTCATTTGTTCTTGTTCTTACAAGAACACTTGCTTCCTCTATTCAATAAATGATCTCCCACATATATTTATTCAAGATCCTTTGATAAAACTCTTGTCCAAAGCTTCCATAGTTGATGTAGGTAAAGTATAGTGAGAGTTTCATACATCAAATGACCTTCCATAAGCTTAAAAGCTAAGGATGATGATGCCAAAATAAAACACTCCTCTTATCCATGATTATTCTCTGATGCTGCTTCAATCATACCATGGATGACTCCTAACCATGATGCTACAGGCAATTCAAAATATTTGCATATGAGGCTTGCCACTAGAAATTGTCTTCACATACTGTGTTATACTCAGGATTCAAAATTACAGATTATTAGACATAGTTCGACAGGATAAATTCAATCAATGCAATAATTGGCTCCTGCTTAAATTGTATGCATATAATTTCTTGTTACATTGCGATATGTCAACGTGGATTTTACATTAGGACCTGCTTTTCCCCTCAATGAGACAAGGTACTATATTAACATGACATAAATTAAAGGCAGAGATTCTGCGTACATAAGCCCGGAGGCTTGAGGACCCTATGCAAAATAACAAATGGGAGTATTTTACACCTAATTTTAGAACATGATAAAAATATTAGCATTGAAAAACAGCCCATACCAACAGTAGTGTTGGTTGCAAAATGTAGAATAGATTGTTGGAGGTTAAAAACATAATCTAGTAGACATGGAAATGGAGCACTATAGCTGAAGGCTCATTACATTATCTCAATTTCGAAATAGCTAGAAGATATTTACATTATCTCAATGTTGGAAAACATAAATTCCTTTTATGGTGATGCAGGGTGGTGACCATTCTGCCACCGTGAGTAGAACAAATACAATATAAAAAAGCAATCCTTTAAAAAAAAAAAGAAAAAAAAAAACTGCTCATTGATTTCTAATCCAATGCTAAGGGACACTTAGATGTTAGATGGAGGAAGGCTGTCATTGCTCAATGCAAGTGGTAATTTCTAGATTGATTTACTTCATGTTAAGGTAGTCCTTCATTGTGCACTAAAAGCATAATTGTCTTAGTAAGGTAATGTTTGAAAGAAGGAAATGAAGAACTTAAAACACAGAAACATACATGAGCATAACACAATAAATATATGTGAAGAGGAATTCTTTGTTCTTTCTTTTCTTCTTCATTTTCTGTCTTCTTTTCTACAATATGATCTACATACGTTTACATTTTATAGTAGCCTCTCTTTTATAGGAGAGGTTAGCTTTCTTTAGTAAAAAACTAGTACAACTTGATACAATGGGTTATATCCTTGAAGTAAGAATCGTCATACTTGTTTTATTTAAACTATTTTACATTTGACAAGACAAATTTATAGTAACATGAGTAGCATTAATATTATTTAAAAAAAATATCTCAGCAACTCCAACACTATCCCTTGATGAGATTTATGTTGGAGGGTGAGCCTTTGATGGCTTGGCTCTACTGGTATTCAACTTCTTGGTTTGTCTAGGAGCAACATCTCTCCATATTTGCATTTTCTTCATTTCATGTCCATTTTTCATGGAGGATGCCTTTGCATTCCTCTTGATTTTATGCTAAAACAAGCAGCATCTTGATTTCATGTCTATTTTTTGTATTTTTCTTAATTTTTTTTCAAAATTTTTAGTTTAAAGACAACATAGTCTTCTTCAAATTTTCAAGTTAAAGACATGAAGGTCTTCTTCAAATTTTTAGCTTAAAGACATGATGGACTTTTTCAAATTTTTAGTTCAAAGACATGATGGTCTTCATCAAGTTCTTCAAATTTTTAGACTAAAGACATGAAGGTCTTCATCAAATTTTTTAGTTTAAAGACATGATGATCTTCATCAAGTTTTTTAGTTTAGAGACATGAAAGTCTTCATTAGTTTAAAGACTTGCGAGTCTTCATTAGTTTAAAGACTTGCGAGTCTTCATCAAATTTGTAGTTTAATGATTTGCTTAGGTCCATTTTAGAAGCATTTTCAATTTAAGGACATGAAGGTCTCGAAAAAGATGATGTTTTTGCAATTTCAAGACATGCTGATCCTCGACATCTGCAATTTTTGTGAGTTACCATGACAGCATTAGAAAGAGACAAGGACAGTAGCCATTTCATAAAAAAAAATAAGATCTTTTGTAATACTCTTCAAAAGATTTTTTTTTTTTTTTGGAAAAACACTAGCCCCTTAAGATCATTGGAAGCTTCGATACCAAGTTGGAAAAAATTGTTGTTCAAAGGAAGTAAATGAAGAACCTAAAACACAAAAACATATGAGAACAAAACAAAATAAACATATGTGAAGGGCCATTGTTTTTTCTTTCCTTTTTTCTTCATTTTCTCTCTTCTTTTTTGCAATGTGATCTACATACATTTACATTTTACATTTTACATGTAACGCCCTAAACTTAGTACGTTATCAGCCTACTATGTGTCCTCAATAGAGGTGGACATGCTATGACTCAGATCCTGCTAAACCACAATAAAACCAAATACAATTCTAACATCTCACATTAATTAAGGTTTCAACCTATCCATTAGAATCATTAATGAAAACAACATAAAACTCAATTGGCATAAAACAAGCACCAACTTGAATCCAACCTAAAAACATCATATGGAAAGGTCTCATGATGTAAAAGAACCATAATAAATATTTAAACTTCAAGAGTCTACAACATTAGCTATCTCAAATTTCTATTCATCTAATAGTCAGCTAGAAAGACGGCTCCAATATCATCTTCTCCATAGTCCATATAAAGCATTTTATCCTGATAATTTGAACATTTTACGTTCCTTACCTGCTCCTGAAAAAGATTAAATAAGATTGTCAAGAATACCAAAACCATAAGCACATATGCATGAACAATCATCACACACATTCACATATAACATGACATTAATGCAACAACTACAATTTCCTTATCTGTAACTTTAAGCCATCAACCAACGTAGCCTTAGGTTATTTGTGCCAAACCCTAAACTCGAAGTAACTCAAGAATCCATAACAAATAGTGTTGGGTACTTTAACACCCTAAGTATCGTACTCAAACCACTTCTAGTCTATCAAAATCATCTCTATGTGCAACTTCACTCAGGATAACACACACACAGATCAACAGGGCATCATCTTAGTGACATTGGTACTCCCCATCCGCTAGAACCAGCTAAGCATAAGCAGTAAACAATTAATGCCATATATTGTTTAGTTCATTTCAAATACTAATACCTAACACGCACAAATAACAAATAAGATAATGACATACCTAGTATGATGTCTAGAACAGTAAACTCACATCTATTGGTAACACCTGATCACATATAATAATACCGATCTTGATATTTTTGTCATGGGACAAAACATACTCCTAAGGTTATTTAGATTCTTAAGTTATTAAGAAATATTACTTTCCTATGTCTAAATATAACATCCTACTTAGTTTTTGACATACTTCAGGTTAAGCAAAGGGTTTAGGTGTTTAGAAAGATAATCAAAAGGAGTAAAAACATGGTTACAACATACTCTGTTGGTTATGCCCGTGATGGATGGTGTGATTGACGTGAGAAACAGAACATATCGTCACCCTTGTGATGGGTGGCGTGACGATGATCACGACCTCTACTATGGCCATGGTATAGCTGGGAATGGCTAAAATATCTCATACCCGAGGAGATCACAACCATATCGCTACTGTGGCCTCTATTCATACCCCTCTTTGCTTCAAAACGTGAAAATTCTCCCAAAAACTTGTCTTATTGATTACTATCCAAACAAAAACTCCTACAATCAAATTTTAACAGCATATAATCACTTCCTAAATCAATATTCTTGAAGTTAATCTCTCAAAACATGTTTGCCTTGATCCTTGAATAAATAAAACTCTAAAATCATAATTAACGACATATAATTACTTCTCTAATCAATATACTTCAAAATAATCTCCTTTCTCTCCTTCTTTCATAATCAACAATTGAAATAACCACAATAAAGCTTAAGTATCTTGATTTTTCTCCCAATGTATGATTACCTTTAACATCAATAGTGCAACTATGAGAAGATGGCCTTTCCAGATTATCAAAATATTGAAAAAGGACAAAACTTACCTAGATTTCCTAGCCTGCATTGTTCCTTGAAGGAAGATATAAGCAAGAGGGAGTTTTAGGATTTATGGTTATTATGAAATTACTGCAGAGAGAGATACTTATGTCTTTAGATGGGAGGGTTTTATTATCATTAATATAAAGACTTAATTAGGAATGACAAAATTGTTCCCATTTTAAATCAGTGAAATTACACTTTTTGCCCTTCTTTATGATATATTTTACAGAAAAACTCACTTTTGATACCTGGACTTTGCCAAAACAGTCAATTAGGTACCTGAACTTTCAAGAAGACCAATTTCATACTCAAACAAACTTTTTGTGCCCCTTTTCACTACCTTTGTTAATACTATTAATGACGTTATCCTACATGGACAGTGCACCAATTACCATATGACATGTGTCAAATACTTAAAAAATAAAATAAAATCCCCCTCTCTCTTCGCTTTGCCTACTCTCTCTGTCATTTCTCTTTCCTCCTCCAAAGTAATAGCCATCTCCACACCTACCACCCCCCCCCCCCCCCCCCCCCCCCCTTTCTTCCTCTTCAATTTTTCATCTCTAACTATATCTCCTATTCATCACAAGCTGTTGTTAAAGGCCTTTTACAGAAGAGGAAATTGCGTGAATGTTTTGGGTCGTGGTATAAGTTTTGTGAATATTGCGTTCAATAGTGGCTCATGGTGGAAGTTGTCTGAATGTTGAAGGCCACTTTGGTTATTCGAAGTAGTTGTTATGTTTTGGTCTGTGTATGTTTCAGTTTGGGTTTGGAGCAAAGTGGTGGAGATGGTGGTTATGGTGTGCGAGGGTTGTTTTCATGGTGGTGGTGGCAAAGTTAGTTGCTTGAGTGGTGTGGCTGTAGTGGTTTGTAGGTCTTGTTTGGTTCAAGTCGGTTAGTATTTTGTGTTGTTGTTTAGTAGATGGGTGGTTCGCCTAAAGATGGTGTTTGGGCTTCAAGTGACGGCGTGTGGGGTTTGGTTTTGGAGATGGATGATCGGTGGTGATTTAATTGGTTTGCATTTGACTTTAATGGTTGTTGCAACAATTATGGGCAATGGTGATTAGCTTTGGGTGTTGGTTTGACTTGGATTTTGCTTTTGTGAAGGTTGAGAAGGGCCACAGTATTAGGGGTTGGTTCTGTGGTGGTGGTGGTTTCTGGTGTTTAGGCAACGTTAGTGGCTGGCACTTGGTGGTTTGGATTAGAGGGAGGTAGCAAGAGAAAGAGAGAAGTAAGGGAGAGAAGATGCAAGTTGGAGAGAATGGTGACAATAATGATGTTGTGGATGATGATAGGTTTGGTTTTATAGAAACCTAGTATGTAGAAACTTTGGTTTTGGCTAGCTTTGCAAGAGAGAGGGGGAGAAGAGAGAAGGTATGGAGATGGTGGTTGCTTTAGAAGAGAGAGAGAGTAGAGAAAGAAAAGAGAAATGACAGAGAGAGGGATTTTAATTTTTTTAAGTATTTAACACGTGTCATATGGTAATTGGTGCACTTGTCCATGTTGGATAACGTCGTTAAGTATGTTAATGTTGGTCGAAAAGTTTGTTTGGATATGAAATTTGTCTTCTCGGAATCAGGTATCTAATTTAAACATTTTGGCAAAGTTTAGGTACCAAAAGTGGCTTTTCCTTATATTTTATTTTATATTACATTACAATAACCTCTCTTTTATAGGAGAGGTTAGCTTTCTTCCGTAAAAACCTAGTATAACCTACAACAATGGGTTGTGTCCTTAAAGTAAGGATCAACATACTTTTTTCTTACCTACACTATTTTACATTTGACAAGATAAATTTGCAGCAATATAAGTAACATTAACATTAATTAAACAAATATCTCAGCAACTCCAACAGATAATTCTCCACTTATTGGTTGCTTCATGATCAAGGAAATTTCACTGCTGACATGTATAATAAAACTGCAAATTATATCTTTTAACAAGCAGGGCATACAATTCTATACCCAGAAAGCACCTTTGGAGCAATCAAGTGGAGATACTTGTTGCTTGCTATTTGAAATTGTCTTTGCATACTAAGGAATACCTGGGAAATAGATTTACGAATTTTCAATCATAGTTCAGCATCAAAATTCAATTGATTTAGTAATCAGGTTTTACATAGAATTGTATTCATAGAATAGGAGATATAAAATTTCTTGGTTCACTGTAATATGCCAACATGAATTTTGGTGGGATTTAGGGCTACATAGGATCACATGGAACAATGTGCAGCCAATGAAAGCTGTTTATCCAGCTGGGTGAGTTAGCTTCTCTATTGTTATTGTATATGTGGACCACTCTTTGTACACAGCAAGAGGATATGACCAAAGTAAAGAATTATTTTCTTAAGTTAAACCCTTTTTAGTTTATCTACTATTATCATCTTATAAGCCTTTGCGTCGCCCCACGATAGATTGGAAAAAATACAGACACCGTGGGCTATTAAGGTTCCTACTTGTCTGCTCTTCTGATTCTACCCAAGATTATGACGTGGTATCTATGACGTTTCCATGTAGGTTGTTGATGGTTGGCAGCTAAACGCCTTGATCACGATGGTGTGAGTATGCTTTCTGCCTGTTTTTCCTGAATAAAAAAACAACTTCTCCTTCTAGATGGGTTTACAAAATGGGACTAAGTCAAACCACAAAAGTCATTCTTTCACAATGCAGTCTAGTTTTTTATTAGTTTTTGACTGGTCAAGTCAACGTTGAGATTTTCTTCTGTTTTTACTTTTTACCACCATTGTGTCCTGCCTCCTACGGCATAATTCATAATTAAGTTTTATCTATTTGGTTGTAACAAGGTTGTTTGTCCCCGATATGGGAAATTTCGCATCACTGGTTTTCTTTCCATTACTTTATTATTGTTTCGATTCTCATGTAAGAGTGGTTTGAGGGGAGGAAAATAAAATTCCTAAGCTTCATTTGCTTGTAGCTTCTACAAATGAGATTTGTCCTGAAGGAAGAAGGCTTTGAGATTCCCCACCACTTCTCTCACCCTCTACCTTCCTTCCATCCACTCCTTTCATTAAGAAGCAAGAAAGAGGGGGAAAAAATCAAAATCAGGGAAAAAAAAAAACAAACTGAAAATATACAAGTGGAGTTTCTGTAGTTTTGTTGGTAAAATCTTAAACGCCTCTTGCATTCTTCTTCTCTCACTGCCATTTACCATAGTAAGAAACCTTGTCTTGGCTATTGTTCCCCAGATTCTTGTCACAGATCAACCTCTTATCACCAGTAATAATTAATCAGTTTCAATTTATATAAATATGTCACTTAGTCACACATATTCTTGTTTTCTATTGTATGGCCTTTCTCTTCTATTAATCTCTAAAGGTGGTCATGGTGCACAATTTACATTTGTCAACAGTTGTGACTTTCCGGTCTGGCCAGCACTTGTTGGCAGTGGTAGTCCAGAATTGGGTAGCACTGGATTTGAGCTAGCAAAGGATAATTCACGGTCTGTTACGGCCCCTACCGGGTGGAACGGTCGAATCTGGGGTCGAACCAGATGCAATTTTGATGGTTCTGGTCGGGGTTCATGCGCAACCGGGGACTGCGGCTCTGGTGAGATCAAATGCATGGCGTATGCCCACCCTCCTGTCACTCTAGTTGAATTCAGTCTTGGGTCAGGATCTCAAGATTTATATGATGTGAGCCTTGTTGATGGCTATAATTTGCCATTGATCGTCGAGGGAACAGGCCGTTCAGGCGCGTGCCCCACCGCGGGTTGCGTATGGGATCTAAATCGTAGCTGCCCAAAGGAACTGAGGGTCAGCGATGGGGCAGGGTGCATGGGTGCTTGTGGGGCGTTCAAAACGGAGGAGTACTGTTGTACTGGCGCGTACAGTTCAGCCGACACCTGCAAAGCGTCCAATTACTCTGAATTATTTAAGACAGCTTGTCCTTGGTCATATAGCTATCCTTATGATAAGACCATTGCTCTCTTCAGTTGCAGCGGTGGTGCTGACTACACCATCACATTTTGCCACGACTTTTCTGGCCTAAAATCCTCTAATTCAACACCAAAGGCAGCAGGAACACCGACGGAGAATTCGAGTTCAGAATCTAGTATGGAATCAGGGTTGGAGGCAGAGCCGATACCAGAGACACCATATGCAACAACAGGGCCTTCCAATTCGGGAATTGGTGATTCAGCTAGGATTCACCCTTCTTTAGTTGTGAAATTAGCAATAATTGTGGTGCTAACCATAACAGTTGCAATGTAGTGTTCCTTTGCACGGAAGAAGAAAGAGGTGCTCTAATAATTCAACCAAAGTTTCTTTTGAGATGTAACTCAACAGATCCTTTTTTCCTTTCGTTCTTGGACTGGCGATGATTGCTGCAAATGGAAAGGTATTGCTTGCCATGGAGTAAATAGCCATGCTGTCAAGCTAGCTACAACATCAAAATCGTTTTCTGATAGGTGCCTCAAAGCTACAGAGCTTAGTCCCAGTTTGCTCATTGAAAAGTGTTATCCAAGTGTTCATGGAGAAGGCAGAAGACGCCGTAGGAACATTTGAAGTGGGACTCATTCAATACAACTGCATAGCAATGGAAAAATGATATTTATGCAGGTTTGGGACTCCCAAGGAGGTCTCCAAATCGGGTGATAACTTCTAGCCTCAGATAAAAAACATTTGGAGCAACTAAGTGGCGATACTTTTAGCCTGTTACTCAAGATTGTACTCATAGGGATAAAGAATTTCTTAGTACTCTGCAATGTCAAACTGAATTTTACAACGGAATTATGATTTTTTGTTTCATGATTTTTCACTTTTCTGAAGTATTGTTGCATAGATCAAGCTTAGACAAGTAATATCTATCACATTATTGTATATGGGAACCGCAAGCCTGTATTAGAAAAGCTTCTAAAAATTGATTGCGTATTGTACGGTACAGCTAATTTTAATTTATATAACGTGTGTTAAGTACGAGCAGTGAAATTTTTGAAAATTATTCATTCCACCATGGTGCATGTTTTAATTTTTTGATAGTACCATTATTTCGTTTTCATATAAATTGTTTTTCCTTTTATACTATAGCAAGGCACGCTGGATAGATATTTATTGTCTCAAATTCCGTGTTTTAAGTGTCCCCACTAATCATTACACATACTTTTGGTTTAATAATTAAAAAAAAAAACTTATATAATTACGTATTAATATTTTGTCTAGATATATATAAGTAGAGACAGGCGGATGGCCGTTGCACAATGCGCAGTTCATGGAAAGAAGAAAGAAGATTTATTGAATCTTTTCTCTTGAATATTTTACATGCCACTACAAGAATAACAAAATATATTTTCTCGTAAAACTTAATAAATTGTTGCCATAGATTTACTGCGAGAATTTAATTCAACGCAATAAATTATTGCTACAACTTTCACGTCTTTGGCAACTAGCGAGAAACACTTTCTTGCATAGCTATTGCTAGAACTACAAAATTCTTGCAAAAAGGGTATTTGCAAGAAATAGTGTTGCTGCATTCTATGTGATAATATGTCAATTAATGGTATTTGCGAGGAATAAGATCTCAACACATGAACTTCATTTGCAAGAAATAAGTTCTTGCAATATGTTGCATTTAATTTTTTTTTTTCTTAATTTTGTATGTAAATAATAATACAAATGTTAATGATAGAAATCTATAGTATTCAAACGATACAAACACATAAAAATTAAAAATACGACAAGATCCCATCAAGCAATATATATACTTGTCCAGGCTTACAACGAAAAACCAGTTATTTTACTGCATCAGCACAACTTCTACAAAGGAACCAATTATTTTGGGATTGATTTGGATGTTCTCCAATTCGGCTTCATATCAAGCTTTAGAAGCATTCCGAGAAGCTTGAAAGATGGAATTATTGATTTCGGACTCACCTTTCAAGAACAAAGCTCGAAAGAACTTCTAAAGCAAGTATTGTGCTATCTTGGACTGAACAAGATTGATTTCATTTATCACGGTCAAATACGTTGATAGCAGTCAATGAAGATTGAAAAGAAACATAGATTTCAATGTAGTTTGAAGGTATTGACTGTCATATTGCCATAATTTACATTCTCCTACCAAGTTTCCCAGCATGTCTTGTAACAAAAGAAAATCAAGAAGAAATTTATATACAAAGTCGCATAAATAAATGAATTTCAATCCCTTATGTTGAAATAATCACTTAACCTAAATTCCATATTAAAAAAAAAAAGAAAGAAAAAAGCAATCAAACCAATTACATAGAGACCCTGGACATAAAATACAAGCTACTAATATATAAAAATGATAACATAAAGAAGAAGATATATAAATCAGATCCTATCATTAAGCAGACAAAGTACTTTAAACACAAGGTCATCTATATTTAGTATTTCCATGACAACCTACATACGATGCCAATCCATCTAGAATGGCAAGAAATCCATTCAAAGAGCCAACATAATCTCCATTGTTCATAGAAGAGAATATTTTCTCTAACACTTTGGGATCTTAAGTTAAAAACAGTTCTAAACATTTCACATTAATAATAACAAGCAGTACCTATTCTTTGTATAGAGAATAGAAAAGCCTCTATATACCAATCCTAGTCAAATTGTAAATAAACAATGAATAAATACCATTCTAGGAATAACATTCTATTTCTCTCTCCTAGTCAAAGTAAATAGAAAAAGTAAGTTCTCAAAATATCAAGGGCTTCGAAAGGATTAAAAATCAATGAATGATATAACGGAAAGAAAGCCAACCATCAGATGAGCAAAAACATCAATGGTTATTATCCAAAACATATGAACAAGTATACAACATCTTAAAAATGCAAAGGCTTCTTGTGTTTACCATAGACATGTTAATTAAAATTTACACTATAACAACTTCAAGAAGTTTCTTGCAACCATTATATATCACTTTCTTTCAATTAAATCATGGAATGTGATGGTATATAAATTTTATACATAAGCATGAAGATATATTCAAGATAATCAACTTATGTAGCAATATAATGAATGGCTAGATTGCTTACCCTCCATCAATAATTTCATCAATGCATAGTAGAATGAGATCCAAGTATTCTTGGGCCTCCTTGTTGTCCACACTTCCCCTAAGATTGGTAGATAAAACAAGTAATGTTAAAATATATCACAATGCATTATAATGAGAAGTATATATGTAGAATATTTAGAGTGCAAGTACAGAAGGGAAAACCTCTAGAGGAGGTCAACCGCATAAAAGAAAGAAAAAGAAAAAAAAAAAAAAAACCTTGAAGAATAGTAGCTAAGATGTGGCCATGTTCTTCTTCACTCCTAATAACAAAAAAATGGTTGTCTTGTACAAACTTATAAACAACAATGTTGTTCTCTAGCTTCATAATCTCAGCTACATATAATTGCAAAATTTTTAATTCAGTTCCAATTTAACCAACTCATAAGTTGTTAAAAGAAACAATAAAATAAATAAATCTACCACTTAAATCTTGTAGAATAAAGGTCCTTTGGCCTTTAACTATAATAATAACAAGACAATAATAATAAAGAGCTTGTGACTAAATTTTCCACAACACCAGATCCAAAAGGATAATATCAACATGAGCCTTGGAAGTTTCTGCCATAGTTAACACTAGGAATAGTGCCTACTTTGTTTCATATTTGATTTGATAAAACATATCTATTTAATTCAAAAGGTAAGTTCATGACATATCATCGGACTGATTGACAATATCAAAAAAAAAAAAGAAAAGAAAAAAGGAAAGAAAGAAACTGAGAAAGATTTGTCAATACACTTCTCATTCTTTTTGATAAATTTCTTCTCTTTTAGATATCCAGTTACTTCATAATAATTCAAACAAAAAATTCAAGTACAAATATGATAGGTTAAGATTGCCTCTTATTCTAAATTTCTATAAAGATGGCTGTTTAGGAGCAAAGAGCTTTGCTTCTACTGATCTTTGCACTTTGTTATGAATTAGCTTTTGTATCTTGCATGCATGTTGAAGCACATGCCTTAGCTCTCTTGTTTGCTTATCCATTGTATTGACACAAAAATGAAGTTGTAAAAGCAGTTATGTAATAAAGATAGATGTTCCTTTACTTGAGAGGGAAGCCATGCGGACTTGATAGCCGTAGTTTTACAATGAAACCTGAATATAAGCAAGGCCAAAGTTTCTACTGACTGTAACAACTAACACTAAAGAAACTTTGAGTATGCAATATACGAATATTTACAACTTATAATTCTTTATGACATTCATTGTTTTTCCATGAACCACACATGAGAGATGTGATATGAAAAGAAATTTGATTTTACTTCATAATGCATACTTTGTCTTCTTAGCTTCATAAATATTAAACATATATACACAAGAGAAGGAAAAAATGGAAACGCCATCTTAGACTTTTCAAAAATAAGAGAGTAATGGAAGGACTAAAGATTCTAACTATCAAACTTGCACTATTTGGCATTGTTTTGATAGGAGAAAAAGACATCTAAAGTGGTGGCTTATTTATTATTCTCGAAGAATAAATTCAATTATACACAAACAAAAGTGCATGACCTCTGGTTGAAAGGAAGACAAGTATGAGCAAAATATCCAATAGCCCTAAATTTACACAACTTCATATAGGCTTGTAGTCCAGCTTACCCTTTTGCCTTATTTGGAGAAGCTACAAGATGGCCCATTAATACTATACTTAGAGGCTGAGTACAAGTCACGTTTCCCACATCACTTTGGAATGCAAAGCAAGATCCTACTGGTTCCTCCACCATTTAGGTTTGATTAGTGTAAAATTATAAGGTACAAGTGAGACAAAATGGACCCTTAATTAAAAGAGTTTCATGTAAATATGTGTGTGATGTGAAATGAAATGAGAGCTTTGAGAGGAAGCATTTTTAAAAGAACATGCTTCATGTGTGGGGCAGCCCCTAAGTGTGTGTGATTTGTAAGGGAAGCAAAATGGAAGAAGACATCACCTTTTGAGGGAGTTGAGTCTGATATAGAGAATTCAGTTGATAGTTTTCCATATTTTCTAGCAACTGGATTATTGTCTGTATATGAGGAATGTTCCAAATATGAATTTTTCAGAAAATATGTCAAATATGATTTTTTCAGAAAATATGTCAAGTGTACAAGCATAAACAGTCTTCTTCGATTTGATGCTCCACACGAAGATATAACAAACAAATCTTCATTTACTGGTTTTGAATTTTGAAATCTTCCCCTTTTATCTCCATGATAAGTATAATAGAAAATTTAAGTAACTACTACAAAATGAGAAATTAAAGATAATTTTAACATCAAACAAAGTAAAGGCAAAACCATACAAGATGGAATGGAATATCTTAACCTATAAAGAAATTGCAATCTCTTAAAAACATCATGCAGCCATTGTAGCCAACTAAGGACGATTATATGCATAATGATTAACATTAAATTGAAAAGTAATATGTATATACATATATATATATATGAAAACTGATGGATGTTAGTTGGACTATGATGAGGATGTTGTTAGACAATTTTCCATGTGCACATCTAGAGATGAAATATCCTGTGGGATCTATTCTAGCACATGACCAATACTCCTTATTGTTAATGCTCTTACCAAAAAGGTTCCTTAGAAGCTTAATCATATGAACCTGTAGAGAGTAGAAGAGAGAATATTGAATGACCATGAGCTTTTTGGGCAAAAAACCAGTCCATCATAGTGGAATTCTACAAAATTCATACCTATAACCATTCAGCAGTTCCTAACAGGAAGTTTTAGGCTTTCCAATCACTAACAACAAACTTGCACTGACAGTGGCAATTTCTCCATCTTTGAGAGAGAACCTATCAATGTGTATCAAACAGCAAAAATATTTCTAAGAATACTTTTATAAGGATAAAGCAAATTTAGGATCTATAAAAAAAAATTAATCAAGATAAAAGATCAAATAATAAAGAATGAATACTTCATAAAATTTAACAACTCACAATATCTGCTCTTCTCCATCACTACTACTAGTAGAATACTCATCACTACTAACTAAAGGTAGATTTTCTTCTAGTATTGGAACACGAGCTAATTGCCCAAGATCTACAAAAAATCAGTCATCTGAATCATTCTACCACTTCTCTCATGCTGTAATGGCACTCTAATTGTGGTTGATCTGTGATCTCATTATCACTAGTATCATGAGCTTGAAACAATTCCCAATGGAATAAATACCGATGGTGAACCTTTTGGACCACTTTCTAATTACCACTCGGCATGTGGGATGTTATCTTCCGCTGGACATCAATCTTCATATTGATCATGGGTGTCTCGTCAAGCATGATCATCTCTAGATAACACATCAGTATAGATCATGGGCTTTGTTACGGCATTATCATATGATGCGTACTTCATCACAAGCGTGATGAGTGATGTGATCTCCTCTGATTTCTCCAAATGTTGTCATGGCTAGATAACGGGCATGACTGACAACTTTTTCACATTTTCTTCTTTTCTTAATCATTTGCAATTTGATCCTCGTCATTTGTGCTACTAGAAATGCTTGTTTATTAGAATCTTAATTAATATGTTACACATGTGGTTGTTGCATTAAAATTGATACATGTGACATGCCTTATTATTTTTTTTCCTACCAAAATGTGACATGCCATTATGTGTTTGTTTAATGTATACTAGGCTTTGCTGCTCATTTTTTTTTTTTTTAATTTTAGGTACTATAAATTATTAGTATGTAAACTTGCATTAAGACTTGTCAAGTTTTGGGAATGAGAATTATGAGGAATGATCTAATTAGATGGCATTACATGAAATATGAATTTTTATGAGTTTTTCTAGAAAGTATTTTGTTGAAAATTTATTTTTATAGTTAGATGATTGTATTTAATTAACTATCAACTATTTTATTTTGAGATGGATCTTTAGATCCAAAACATTTTCTAATTAAGCTTTGCTCATGTGATGGGCCCAACTAGGCCATGTTGTAGTTTTATGAATATATATATATATATATATATATATATGTATGGCTTGAACATATCTTTTATAGGTTTTTAATTAACTCTAATCATGGAAAGATAGATGACACTATTAATTTTTTTATAAAATCTAATGACAATTTCTTAATTAAAATTTGAAAAAAAAAAAAAAAACCCACTTAGCTAGAAATGCCTTACATATATTATTCAAGTAATATATGTGTATAAACTAGTATGTCTTTTGCCATGTCAAAATATATTAGACTGGTGTAGGTTAATAATGATTAGAAGGCGAAATATCCAAAAAGCAGTCTTTCATCCAAGCAACAAACAGTCAAATCATTGTCCGATTTTACTCTAAACCAGCTCGAGATTTTGATGAAGGGAAAAGAAAAAGTAGACCATTGTGGTTTCAGCTAATGGTGGCTAGATAATTCCTGATGTAAGGATTAAGTATGAGAGAATTGAGATGTAGATAAATTTAATTTTTACTTTAATCTAAAAGAGTTAAAGGAAAGCTAAGAAAGTGGAACAAATACATATTTGGCTTAATCCATATAAGAAAGAAAAAGAATCTGAAAGCTTTGGAATTCTTAGAAAGGAAATTAAGTAGATACCCATCATAGAATACCTTAAACAGAATTAATCTAGCAAAGGAAGAGATAGAAAACATCTTGAATCATGAAAAGAAACTTTAGATAGTTAAGCTAGATCAAATTAGGTGATTAATTGTGTGGAAACACAAAACATTCCCATGCCATCATAATTGCTGGGAGAACAAAGGATTATAGATTATATCTAATCAATGAGAAAATTGATTCATGGAGATAGATATAGTGATGACAATGTGAAGGGAGAACGAAGTATTATAGGATTATCTAATCGATGAGAAAATTGATTCATGGAGATAAATATGATGACAATGTGGAGGAAATTTTTTGAAGAACTAAACCTGATAAAGATATCACTTGTTAATCAAGAAAATGTGTCAGGTTTCATTGGGGTTGAGACGTTGGAGGAAAGTGATAGCGAGATTTTAGATTAGCCAATGAAGTAAAAAAACAAAAAGTGCAGTTAACATTGGAAGAATAGAAAATATAGTAATTGAAGCTGAGAGCGTAGAAGCACATAAAGTAATATGGAAGTGAAAATGTTCGGTGGAATTCACAACAAGAATTCCCTATGGGTCTTCCAAAGGAAGAATGACCGAAACCTAAAGCAAAAGATTTGGCATACTATATAGGGGCGGAACACACAACTAGACTGAAATTATAAACTTTCATATGAAAATGCATATATAATAAAGTCTGAACAAATGACAACTTAAGTAATGATGCAATATGTCCCCTCTATGAAAGAGAAGACAAAAGTATCACATAAAGGACTATGAATGGTTTTGAGAAGTATGAAGAGGTGTTAACTCTAAGATATTTGGGAGGTGAAAAAAACCCACAATGCCTATGGAGGATTAGTTAAAGACTGATAGCAAGTTGAAGAAGAAACAAAAAATAGATGCGCCTAGGCCTTAGCGGTGCACTTCCTTTTATATTTTATTGAGCTAGAAGGAAAGAAATAACAAAATATATATATATACCAAGATAGAGGAACCCTGATTGGCTTCTTAAAAACTATATAGCAACAACTGTAGAATTCGAGCATTTCCTAAGAAAGCGCAAAAAGAATAACTAAACAAATATCACTAAATTAATCTGGCAACCATTAAGCATGGATGGGTACAAGTAAATTGCGATGGAGCAAGCCAATAAAGAGTAAATAGAGTGGGGCTTAAGGGTTTGATAAAAAATTGAATTTTGTTTCTTTATTAGAAGCAGAATTGCAGGCAATCTACCAAGGATTTAAATAAGTGAAACAAAAGGGAATTGAGAGTTTGGCAGTGAAGATGAACTCATAAAGGATTCGAAGCCAAATAATTAAGGAGTTCTAGTAGGCTTCGATGATGATGGAACGTAATGGATGGCAAATGGACTCGCTAAATTATTTATATTTTGTTGTTGATTTTTCAAATTTTTGTCGGTGAACATTTCTCTAAACATCTACCGTGATGTACTATATGAAGCTTTGCAACCTTGGGATGTGTCGGTGTTGTATTTCTTCTTTTTCTCTATGTTGAACACTATAGCGTAGTTGGCCTTGAATTCTAATGTAGTGTGCTAATGGTAAGAAGAAAAGATGACTATAAGGGTTGTTTTTGGATATCACATTAGTCATATAGATATATATATATATGTATATAGTATTTATAACGTCATCTTTATATGAGGTCCTATAAACTATATTAATAGATGAATGATCTTTATTTAAACATCGGTTTTCTATTAAGAACCAGTGCTAAATTAGCTTTTTCTAACTGTTGTCAAACTTTACCTCACTTTTTCTACTTTTAATTCGATTTTGGTTACTCGATGAATCTTTTTTTTTTTTTTATTTAAAACAAGCTGACTATGCATCAGCGATGCATGTACAAATATGATAATTCAAAATTTGTAAAAGCCTCATTACGGAACAATAAAACCATGTAATTATATGTTGATGTGTGAAGTAACATTAAAGTATATTTACAAAGGAAGATCTATATGAAAAGCTATAAATAGATACATGAAAGATATAATAATATTGAATTTTTTTTTTTAATGGTATTGATAAGGTTAACCTACATTAGGCATTATCGGTATATAAAGATACATGCTTAGGCTAAAAAAAGTAAAGACTATATCTATTTAACCCCTATTTTATTCTATTCAAACCCTATTTAATTTCATGATTTCAGGAATACCAAAAATATTTTACGCCCATATTTTATATCCTTAATTAGTCCTAGAAATTAGAAAATTAATTAGAAATCATAATTACAATTGTATTTTCTATCGGTAACTTCTTCATATTGGGTAACTACTAGCTTTCTATTAGTATATAAAGATGCATGCTTAGGATAAAAAAGAAAAAGACTATGTCTATTCAACCCCTATTTAATTCTATTCAAACCTTATTTAATTTCATGATTTCAAGAATACCAAAAATATTTTACGCCCATATACTAAAAAAAGAAAAGACTATGTATATTCAACCCTAATTTAATCATATTCAAACCCTGTTTAATTTCATGATTTCAGGAATACCAAAAATATTTTACACCCATATGCTAAAAATATTTACACTAAAAACACCAAAATAGGTGCTTTTGCTTTAATAGTATAGATGAGTTCTATAAATAACATAAAAAAGACATTAAAATGATCTTAAAAGGGCAGTAATTTAAGAAGCGCATGTGATGCTTTAAGAATCTCATAGAAGATTCAAGATGAACTAATGGAAACTGAACTTATTTTGTATAATTAAAAAAGAAAAACATTTAATATATAAAGTAATTACTAATTAGTAATATTATTCATGTATTCTTTTTCCAAAGAAAACGAGGGAAAAAATCCGAGATTCATCGGTAAAAGAAAAACCCCCGCCACAACAACCCCCCCCCCCCCCCCCCCCCCGGCCCAAAACCCCCAAAAAATAAATAAATAACTATGGTAAATATAGATGAGAGGCTATTTTATTTCCTATTCGTCTAACTACAATACACGATTTCCTCAGCAACCGGACTAATATATATCTTTTCCAATAAACCCATTCGATCGTCATTATTTAAAAGAATTATTTTCCTGCACATTTTACTTTAATAAATACATTTTCGTAATAGGGTTTCCTAAAAATGTTAAAGTAAACAGGAAAGAAAGAAGTGGAAGTCAGTATGAGTTGTGGAAGACAGTTGTTTCAGATGTGGATGTTCTAGAGGATTGCATACAAAAAGGGAAGAGAGTAGATAAAAGTAGAACTTATGGATGTGGGCCTATGCCAATGGGCTTGAACCAAAGAATGAGGAAGTCTGGTATTTAATATGCACTATTACATAAACTTAGCCCATTAATAAATATATGAATAGTAGTATTGAGTATCAATATAAGCTTCTAGAATATTACTATACATGATCTACATATTATAGGTTGTTAGTAGAATCATTTTGTTATGATATGTTTAACCACTTTGCTGCCGTGGCAGCATTACACATGCCACATGGTTATTATAGTATCTTAGGGAGCTCATACTAATACAGACGGTGTAATACAAAAAAAAAATGGAAAAAAAAAATTCCATTGCTCGCAAATTCTTGCTTGTATTCGGGTAAGATAGCTTGTATTCAAGCACTTTAAGTTTATGTGTGTGTGGCTTATATTCGAGCCTGAGTGAATGTGTGTTTAGTTTTCTCGAAATTTCGATAGCTTCTTGTTGCATTTGGTATAAGAGCTTCTCTTATGGTGGAAGGAACTCAGGAGTTTAAGAGGATGGAAGAGACCTTTAAATTGGTGATGAAGGAGCAGAATGAGAGACAAGACGATTGGATTAAAATGTTTTCGAACACCCTGCAAAAACAACAACAGGCATTACATCAACAATGTCAGTGCTTAGATGAGTTGTGCTAGCATCTAAGCGGTAAAGAGGTAGTTATTTTAAACCCCCGAAATTTTACATATTAGTACACGACTCTAAAATAGAAAGTATGAATTGGTTAGTAAACCTAGAATTCAACAAAAACCTAAGAATATATCAATGACTTGAATTTGGTTGGATTAGGATCTAAAAGCCAAATAAACAATTTCTTTGACCCTAATTGATACAAAAAAACGAGATTTCGTATCTTGAACTGATAATGCAAGATATGATTAAAGGAAACCTAAAATTTCAAACCTCGAAATTTGTTATACAAATAGAATAGATAAAAAAATATAAATATAGAGATTAAATGATTACTATTGAACTCAACAAAGTCATGGATTTAAACCCTAAATTCAAGAATCCTAGATAATATTAAACACTACTAATAAGATTTCATAGTGGGTATCAAAAACCTAAGATATATAGATAACTTAGCTAATATATCAAATGCAATAATGAGTAGATAACTAACTACGTTTATAGATGGAAAACGATAACCTAAAGATAAACCGTCAGGATTATAAATACACAATAAAAACATAAACAGATGTATAACTAAAGATCTAGACTCCCAATAAATATTTGAATCACACCATTGTTCTAATTAAGGTTTTCTTAAGCTATTAGAGCCTAAAACAAAAATTGACTTAATAAGCTTAGGAAACCTTAATCGCGAGAGATAAAATTCTAAAAACAATTAATCGCATAAATTTAAAACTTAAAGTTGTATCGTTTGATAACCTAAACATTCTGTAGAATCCTATAAAAATATTTTGGACAAAAACTCTCAAATATTCGATAAATTGTATCGATTAACTTAATAAACTACCCAAAAATATAGATAAATATTATCTAAATATTAGTAATACAATATATATATATATACATGCAGGATCGGTTCCAAGTTGATGCAAATGAAGGGTTTGGATTGTCTTGAAAGATGAGAACCGAAATACATGAAAAATCTTCCAAATTGTCCACAAAAGGTCAACAAAATCAACCCATAAACAAATCAAGTGTTGCCACCTCAAATCCCTCATTAATGACAGCCAAAACAACCAGATAAACATTGCTTAAATGTGGAACAATTGGAAGCAAATATCGAAGGAAAACCGTCCTCATTCTTCTCTTATATATATATATGTTTATGGCTCTTGATGGACAAACAAACAAACATCATTTCTTACCAAAGTTTCCAGATCAAACCAAATCCTAATTAACAATCAAATCGACCTAAGAACAGAAATCAACTATTCCTAAACATCTCAATTTGAATCAAAGAAAAAAATAATACAAAAAAAAGCTTGAGTTGGTACCAAGGTAAGTTGTTGTATTTCGATTTTTTATTTGTTAAAAACAAGGATTGGAACTGACTTCTGATGATCATAGGATCATTACCAACCTAAGAACAAGCTTTGAATTCCACCGAATAGGCTCGAGCAAGGTAAAATTCGAAAACCCTAGTTACACTACTTTGATCCAAAAACCATGAATCATGTAGATGTTTTGATGTTTTAATTTGATATTTGTGTAGAAAAACCTTGCAGAAACTCATAGGAATCATTTGGAGAGGCTTGGAACGTCGGAAATCGGCCGAAAATGGCCAAGCTTATCGGGGAAGATGATGAACAGTGTCTTCCCTAGATGAGCACAAGCGTGTTGCACCCCGTGTACCCCTCGGCATCTTATATTTAAAAAAAATTAAACCGAAATAATTAAAATAATTAATATTACAAATATTGTTAGTACTGTTATTATTTTTATTTATTTATTTCGTGTATTATTAAGAATATTATTATTTGTTAGTAATATAATATTAAAATTATTGAATATTAAGTTTAAAACTAAAAATTTTTTATATTATCAAATATATAGTATTTAAGTAATATATAATGAGATTATTTGATGATATTGACATAAGTATTATGAATTAGTGATATTAACAATATTAAGAAAGGATTATTAATGATATAAAATCACTATCATTAATTTAATTAAAGTCCATTAAGTTTTACAACTATAGTTGTTAATATTACTAATACCATTAAAAATATTTGAATTAATAATATTGATGGAATTATCATTTTTTTATATATTTAATATTCATAATTAAAACACAAAGGTTAAGCTTAAAGTTATTATAATAATATTACTACTAGTATTAACTTTAATAGGTAGTATTTTGAATTACTATTATCTTAATTAGATGATGATAATATAAGTATTACTATTATTAAATTCATTATTATTATTATTATTAAACCTAATTGTTATTACTATTATTACCGTAATAATAATTATTATTATTTTTTTTTTTTGGCCACATAGATAATACTATTGATATTTTTGAAAATAACTTTTAAATTTATCAAATCCTTATGTTACTAATTGTATTATTATAAATGAATTTAATATGTTTTACAAGGAAAGTTAAAAGTATATTAATTATCAAGTATTTATTAAAATACGTATATATAAACAAATGGATAACAATGGAAATTTAAATAGTCTAAATTTAGGGATAAAGGGATATCTTTATATTACGAGAAATTTTTTATGAAATAAATCAAAAGAGAACTGATAGTTCTAAACAATAATAAATAAATACGAGTTACTATACTAAGTCAAATAAGGAACAATGCAAACATAACAATAATAACTATAAAAAATATATAAGTAAACTAAATATCAAATTTTCAAGTACCCGATGAATATATAAAAATATCAAACAAGATCAAGACAAACAACATAAAATTAATTATGAACTAATACTTGATTATAATAAGATAACTAAAGAACCAAAATAGTAATAGAACAAAAATCCAACATCAATATAGGACACTTAGATACTCATAAGAGTTTGATCATATAGTTTATGTGACATTGATGAATATATTAATCATCTCAATAGGTGACATGGGTACTTGTGAAGATTTTCCTGACGGCTACTACAATTAGTCAATATGAATAGGTGAGTAACTTAGTTCTATTACATTGTATGTGCTTGTAACTTAGTGAACCTTAAATCAAAGATAATAACTTGAGTGTACTATATGAGTTTATGGGAACTGTTTGTTGTATGAGACATTGATTGCCAAGCCACTCTAATAAAATGACAACAGAATTATGTATGACTATATTGTTTGTGTAACATGATTGAATGTCTGTGCATTGGTTGATCGCCTTCAACTTGAATTAAACTACTAGTACCATAAAGGAATTTATACATGCATTGCATATTTTGCATAAAGTAGCATTTGAGTAAGTGATAGCCTACTACGTGTTAGTATTTCGGATCTATGGTAATACTTGGTTTATCTAGGCAGGAAAGCTATTAGTTAATCACAAGATTACCTTTGGTTTGTTGATACCATAGGAACTAAATGGTAAATGAAGGACACCGCTTATGATATTGCTTGGAAATGACTAACACTTAGTGGAGAAAACAGGAAATGAATGTTTAAGACACAATAAATTCAAAGAGACAATTAAATTGAGCATTGTTGTTTCCTGAAAGCTAAGTCTCTCTTGGGTAAGTAGGCCATAGATTGTGATCCTTCAACCCCGATGAGAGGACGTAAATCTTCATCCTGTTTGGATTCCGGGTTATCCAAGCTTATATTTGTACATATGCTTGATTGAAACATTTCATATGATTGTTAAATAACTTGTGTGATATGTAATAAGTTCTGGTTATTTACTGAGCTCGTGATCTAACTTACACTCCAACAATCCTTTCAAGTTCACATTGCGACCTTGGCTCATTACTTCTAGGAGCATGGTCTGGGTAAAAATTTAGAAGCTGGAAGCTTAAGGAATAGTGTAGGATAAGATTATATTTCTATTTTTAGTTGCAAGTACTTGTATTAGAAACTTTAGTTATGTATTTGGAGGATTTTATAGAAATGTTATGTTTGTAATATTATTATTATTCTCAAACTTGGGATGACAGTTATTTACCAATTTATGTCTTATATATACTTGTCATTCTTATTAAAGCAACCAAAAGATCTTGTTTATTGAAAATATGTCATTCTCAGAAGGTAAACTAGTAATATTATTCAAGTGTATCTTGTTTACTACTACTAGGATACCCTCAGGGCATGACAGTTGTTAACTCTCCTATTAGTGGACAACATGCTCCTGATAGTAGTACACCTATTGGTACTCAATCTAGAAATGGTACTTCTGTGAACAATGTTGATTCTAAATTAGGTATCAATTGTCTGTTAGAAGCACTAAGATTGATTTTCCTACCTTTAATGGAAAAGGGTTAAGTACGTGGTTAGTGAAGGCTAAACAGTTCTTTTTATTGGATGAAACCCCTGAACGTTTGAAAGCTAGAGTAGCTATTATGCATTTATATGAGAGGCCTTTTGAGTGGTATGCTTCCTATTCTGAATTAAGAAGTGATGCAGCACCAACTACTTAGGTAGAGTTAACTAAGATGTTACAAACACGATTCAATGAACATGCTTATGAGGATCCTATGGCCAAGTTAAAAGAATTACACTAAACAAAAGCACTGCAAGAATATATTGACCAGTTTATGCATCTGTCCTCTCAAGCCCAACTAATCGAATCCCAATTAATTAGCTGTTTCTTGAGTGGGTTAAGACTAGAGATTCAATATCCCATTATGATGTTTCAACCTAATCCTTTAGCCCAAGCCTTTACTTTAGCTAAATTACAAGAAGCTACCTTGAATTCCTCCAAAGCTACTCTTAAACCTAACAAAAATTCAGTTAACCCTCACCCAAAACTCATCCCTATCTTAAATACTCTACAACTAGCCCCTTATCCACCAATACCACAAGATTATTTTTCCCAGTCACCTCACCAAGCCAGTCAATAACCCCATCAAACAGAACCTAAAACACTTCAAATCTATCTCGATACACTAAACAAATGACTCATGAGGAACTAGATGAAAAAAAAAGAAGAAGAAACAATTGTGCTTCTAGTGTGATGAACCTTTTAGCCTAGGCCATAGGTGTAAAAACAGGATATTAAACATGATTGTGTTAACTCCAGGAGCGAATGAAGATGTATGGGGGAGTGGATGAAGCAATGATAGAGCAATTAGAATTTAATCTGGCAAATCTTACTTTATGTGCATTGGAAGATATTAAACATTGTGAAACCAGCATGAAGCTTAGTGGTTTTTTCAAACGAAGGAAATTTAGTACTCTAGTGGATACTAGAAGTCCTTCCAATTTTGTGGATGAGAGGTTGGTAAAAGGCTTAAACTATAATATAACTGAGATTAAGGCC
This sequence comes from Combretum micranthum, assembly GCA_024138025.1. Taxonomy (NCBI): domain Eukaryota; kingdom Viridiplantae; phylum Streptophyta; class Magnoliopsida; order Myrtales; family Combretaceae; genus Combretum; species Combretum micranthum. Next base: position 729,484 of record JAMXBD010000490.1, on the reverse strand, counting down.
CTATAGTTGGTGTTAGCAGATGGAACTAAACTATACAACAAGGAGGAATTTCAATGGACCATGCAAGGAGTTGAATTCAAAGCTAATTTCCTTACATTGCTCTTGTCTTCTTATGACATGATTTTAGGGCTACCATGGTTAGAGATGTTAGGAACAGTGCAATGGAACTTCAAAAATCTAGTTATGGAGTTCTAATGGCAGGATCAATGGTGTGTCTTAAAGGGTAAGAGGAAGGAATTGTTGTTACTCACGAGTAAGGAACTTTCCAAATTACTTGTCACTTCTAATTCTTCTTTGGATGTGCAATGTTGGATTGCAAGTTCCTATAGTAATAGTGAAATTTTATCTAAACATGAATTACATTCCAATGTGGAAGACTTCTTGATTGAATTTTCAAAGTTATTTAATGAACCTCAATCTCTACCACCTAGTAGAGCATGTGATCATAGAATCTTCCTACATGACCAAGCTGAACCAGTGAATTTGCGACCGTATAGGTACTCAAATATACAAAAATCTGTGCTAGAAGAGATGGTTAAGGAAATGATGTTAAGTGGAGTTTTACATCCTAGCCACAGCCCTTTTGCATCACCTATGGTTTTGGTTAAAAAAAGGATAATCCTTGGCAAATGTGTGCAGACCATAGGGAGTTAAATAAATGTACTATCAACGATCAGTTTCCTATACCGATAATTGAGGATTTTTTTATGAGTTTCATGGAGCCACTATTTTCAGTAAGCTAGATTTACAGTCCGGGTACCATCAAAATTTGATGCATTCAAAAGATGTTTTTAAAACAGCTTTCTAGACCCATGAGGGGCATTACGAGTTTTTAGTCATGCCTTTTGGCTTGACTAACGCTTTCTTCACTTTTCAAAGTGTTATGAATAATATTTTTAGGCCACTATTAAGGAAGTTTGTGCTAGTTTTTTTCGATGACATTTTAGTCTACAGTGCTAGCATCAATCAACATGTGCAGTACTTAAGGCAGGTCTTTGAGATTTTGAAGAAGGAGAAATTTTATTTCGAGAAGAGTAAATGTACTTTTTTTGTACTATGCAGACTGGGTATCTTGGTCATATCAATAGTGGTGAAGGAGTAGCTACAGATCCTTTTGATGGAGTCGTGACAAGAAGACTAAGGGTAGATCCAATTGTGATGCTACTTGGACCGGCTTCAAGGACCCGAGCTAAATGATTCAAAGAAGCGATCAACGGGTTGATTCAGAAGATTCAAGAGGAGGAGACACATTTCAAATCATCCAGAATGAATCTAATCTAATCAACATCATTAAGGCAAGCTCGAGAATGGATCAGAACAAGTTTGAAGCGAAATGGACCAAAGCTGACAAGTAAGCTGCCAGCCTATCTTGGATTGCCACTGGCTTAAATGTAATGGAAGCTAGCGTTGAAAACGAAGACATTAGATAGCCTATGCTGGATTACTCAATGCCGCTGGCTTTGAAGCTTACGTTGCCAGTGTATGGACTTAAGCCACCAGCCTTTATGCAAGCGTAGACTAGAAGTTGCTCTTGGATTTTAATTCCAATTTAAAGGCCACCAACTTTTATGGTGAAATGATTTATTTTTTTATTATTTGTCTTTTGGTTTTCCTTCTTATGGTTATATAAACTCCTTTGGGTTGTATGAACAAATCAAATTATTTTGAATGAAAATTGAGAGTATTTCTCTTAGGTTCTTGAGTCACCTTTTTTTGAACTTATCTGATCTAATTCGTGGTGTTCAACCTTCTGCTTATCAATCGAACTTTCCATATTCGATTGTGGCATCTTCGTTGGATACCAAGGTTCTTGTCTCTCTACAGACAACGAGTCATGGTCACCATACAAACACGAACGATCTTAGGATTGAAATAAAACATATTGGTATCAGTTTGCGTCGAAAGATTGGCATGGTTCATATCAGTTTAGTATCAGAGCCTAAGGTTTGTTAGAGGTTTACTTATCTTTCTTCAATTAAAGTTCGTATCTTTTAGGGTTTAGTAGTTTCATTTCTTTGAAATTTTGATAGATCTTGATTAATCTTAGAATTCGATCTTGATTGTTCATTGTAGTGATTAAAAAAAAAAGGAAATCTACACAAAAAAAAATTCATGCAAAAAAGAAATTCTTTGAGTATTTGATAGAATTGTCATCAAAATTGGCCAATTGATCTGGGTAGTAAAAAGATTTGTTTCAGTAATTGTTCTAAAAACTCTATTGATATAGTTCGATCTAATTTTATCTGTTTGTATTCTCTGATAACTTTAGGTTGAATTCTGTGGTTAGGTTTTGAATTGTTTGAATTAGTTCTTAAAGAACTAAAAGAGAAATTTTGAGAGGAACAACAATTATAATTATGTGTAAACACGAGAGAGAGTGGATCATCTGAAGAGTGAAACACGTCAGGGAGTGAATTGTAAGGAATTATTTTGCTAACATCTTTTCTTGTAGGTAGAAAATATGTCTAACCTGAGTGTTTCTAAGGGTGAAAAGGATGTAGTAGACCAAAAAATGATATTGGATGCATTGACCACTGAGATGAAGAAATTGCTCAAAGAAGGAATGGAGGAGATGAATGAAAAAGTAGAGAGGAGCTTGGACTAAGCCGGAATTGCTCCGTCTATACATAGGAGAGAAAGAAACACTAGAAGAGGAGTGTAGGTACAGAAAGAAGAGTATGAAGGCATGAGTTCTGAGGAAGAACCTGAGAAGGGATCTGTTGGCAGCAATAGGCATTATGGAGGTAGGTATAGAGGAGTTAGGAAATAGGAAGATAACTATTTGGGGAATATAAAGATGAAAATTCCATCCTTTCAGGGGAAGAATGATCCTGAAGCGTATGTTGAATGGGAAAAGAAGGTTGATTTTATGTTTGACTACCACAATTATTCGGAAGCTAAAAAGGTAAAACTTGCTACTATTGAATTTTCTGATTATGCTGTTGTTTGGTGAGATAAGCTTTTGTTGAATAAGAGGAGGAATAAAGAGCCACCAATAGAAACTTGGGAAGAGATGAAAAGTGTGATGAAGAAGCGATTTGTACCCTCTTATTTTTAGAGGGAATTGTATAATAGGTTGCAAAACCTTAAGTAAGGTAATAGGTATAGAGGGGTACCACAAGGAGATGGAGGTGGCAATGATTAGAGCGAATGTGGAAGAGGACCATGACGCTACAATGGAAAGATTTTTGGCAGGATTGAATAGGGATATACAAAATGTGATAGAGTTGTAGAACTATGTTGAGTTGGAAGACATGGTACATATGACCATTAAAATTAAGAACCAACTCAAGACGAAGGGTAGTGGTACTTCCCAATTTGATTCTAATGTAGGCTCATCCAGTTACAAATCAAAATACTGGAAGAAGGGGGAGAAGCAGCCCATTACAAATTCAAAATCAGAGCAAAAACATGACATGATCAGCCTTGGAAACCAAGGTAAATTCGATTCCTCTACTCATAGAAATCGTGATATAAAATGTTTTAAATGCCAAGGCAGGGGTCACATTGCTAGTCAATGTCCAAATAGACGTGCCATGATCATACATAATGGAGAGTATGAGACTGAAGGAGAATGTGAGGATGAAGAAATGCCGCCTTTGGAACCCGCTGAGGGTAGACTAGTGGCTGTAGTGAAGCGTGTTTTAAGTGCACGGGTGCAAGAAGAGGCTTATTCACAAAGAGAAAATATTTTCCACACTCGTTGCTATATTGATGATAACATTTGTAGTTTGATCATTGATGAGGGTAGCTGCACAAATGTTGCTAGTGCATTCATTATGGATAAACTGGGGCTTAAAGCCACTAAACATGTTAATCCTTATAAGTTACAGTGGTTGAATGATAGTGGAGAGACTAGGGTGACTAGTTAAGCTAAGATTGCTTTTCACATTAGAAGGTATGAAGATGAAGTGTTGTGTGATGTCATACCAATGCAGGCTTGCCATGTGTTGTTGGGAAGGGCATGGCAATTCGATAGGAGGGTGATTCATGATGGCTTTTCAAGATACACTTGTTCACCATGGTAGGACTCATAGTCTCAAGCCCTTGACTCCTAAAGAGGCTTATGAAGATCATATACAATTGCAAAAATCTTGTGGGAAACACCAAGAGAGTGAAAGGCAAAAAGAGAGTGAGGGCATAAAAGAAAAAGAAAATAAAAAGGAGAGGAAGGCTGGAATTAGTGAGAGACGCCAAGTTGAAAGGGGATTGACTTTGGTGGTGAGCAAAAAGGAGAGTGTAGCCTTGCAAAAGGAGAGTTGTACGGCTAGAGTGAGTGTTGTGAGGCAAGCGATGGTAATGAAACAGCCTATGCTATTGATTATTTACAAAGAAACTTGTTTGAATACTAACGAGTTACCTGACACTTTGCCTAGTACTATTTTATCTCTTTTGCATGTTTATGAGGATGTCTTTCCTGAGGAAATCCCTAGAGGATTACCTCCAATCCGTGGAATAGAGCATCACATCGACTTTTTACCCAGAGCTATAATTCCAAATAAACCGACTTATAGGAGCAATCCTGAGGAGACTAAGGAGCTTCAAAGGTAGGTTCAAGAGCTAATGAAAAAGGGATACGTGAAGAGAGCATGAGTCCATGTGTAGTACTGATGATTTTTGTACCTAAGAAGGATAGATCATGGAGGACGTGTGTTGATTGTTGAGCCATCAACAATATCACGGTAAAGTATCATGATCCCATCCCTTGCTTAGATAATATGTTGGATGAATTGCATGGCTCATGTGTGTTTTCTAAAATTGATTTAAAAAGCGGATATCATCAGATTAGGATGAAGGAGGGAGATGAGTAGAAAACCGCATTTGTCACGCTCCAAAGGGTATCCAAAACGCGACAGTCCACCACACTCAATATTTAAACTCAAGTATGACAACCTTAGTCATCCCATAAGTTTACATATCGGGTGTGAGGTGTACTTGCATAATTTTTAGGATCACACTTTGAATTGAATAGTCTCAAGAAGGCATACAATAGCATTAAGAATAGAAATCACAATAAGATAAATAAGTTAAGTCTTTACAAAAGCCAAGAGGCATACCCCCACTAAAATAATAGAAGTCTATCCAGTCTAAATCCATCTTACAAACATTAGAGTTTATGTTAAAGAGATTTTCCTAGAAGTCTACGCCTATAGCTAGATCCTGACTTCTTCAAAAGCTCCTTAATCCAAAAAGATAAACCAGTGAAAAGTGTTCTCTTGGAACAACCAAAAATGGGAACACTGCAACAAAAACTATCGGAGTGAAAGCTAATAAGCTTAGTGAGGTTCATTTCCAAATAAAAAACTCATTCAAGATATATATACAAGCAAGTTATAATTAATCAATCATATGAATGCACAAGCAAATGAGCATATAAGCATATGACTTTTCGGTAGCCGTATGTGAATGGATTTACGCCCTCCATTTGGGGTTTTGGGTGGTCCATAAGTCATGAACCATAATTCCAATCTTGAGTGGGGTGGTCCATAAGTCATGCAACCATAATCTCGATCTCTTTCTCTTAGTTATACAACATCTGTTGTTTTATGTGGTAGTTTCAAGCCTACCCCACTTCCGTTAACTTAAGCGATTTCGCATCCTTAATGTTAACACGGGCCTCCATGCCTCCACTAATATACGTTGTCCCACCAAAGGTATACTTGCTAATGCAATGTGACTCACTACGTGATATACATGTACAGTTTATTCATATAATCGTGGCATGTTAATTATGTAGGTTAAGAGCAATCATAGAGAATTTCAGACAATTGAAGTCTATACTAACTCATACAATGTTTTTACAACAAGTCTCGTCTCGATATACTTATCATTCATTTAATCAAGATTAGATCACAACTCACCACAATTTTATCTTTACCTAATTCTAATGCCACTACGATTACAAGCACATACATGAGCACAACTATTTAAGAAATGAACTCACTCGGCCATGGAAAGAAATCCATTAGTCGTAGTAGTCCTCGGGGAGTGGAAATCCGTCCTCCAAATCACCTAAGTACAAGGAATACCCTCAATGAGTATTTCTTATGAAGTTCTAATAAACTTAACAATTCTACTTATTAAGTTTGTCAATTTTCGCCTAAGTTGAAGTTCTAACCTAAAATGATTATATCCAACTCATTTTAACTTGGAATTTGTCATATTATATACCAATTTCTATCTACTTTGAAAGATCTATCCATTTCCTAAGTTAAATCAAACATCTAAGGTCATTTGAAGGTCGAAAAGCTACTGTACAATAGGGTTACGAAAATTCCAGTTTCGAGTTCTTGTTAAAAATTGTTACTTTTGTTCCACTTAACTTTTTAGATCAACTTATATGATTCTACACTTGTAAAAAGAACTTCTAGCTAAAGATAAAAGATTAAATACTTATATGATCCTAATGATATTGTCCAAATGAAAATTCCAAGAATCTACTTTTGTGAAAACCGAAATTTTTGAGTTGAAACTCATTTTCTTGTTTTGAGAAAATCCTTTGCTAAAACTTACATGACTCAATGCAAATAATTTTCTTATGTCACCTATTATCAAAGCATTCCATTTTCCATATAAAACTCTTGTTTCAAAGTCTAAAATAAGGTTTTCAAAATTCATCTCTTCCTAGATCCGAATTTCTTCCTTGAGTTTTAGATTGAAAATAAGATCTGGACTTGTCTTTTACAAAACTCTCTATTTTAGAAATACCTTTTAGCAAAAATCATCTAAACTTATGAAAATCCAATCCTTAGGATATCTATACCAAGAGCCTTTTATATTTTTGTCTAAATCTTCATTTTGAGGTTAGATAATGGGTTTAAAAAATGGGTCTTAGCTTAGATCCGAATTTTCAAAAATTGTTTTTGAACAGATCTTTTGATAAAATCCATCAAGACTTATGAAAAATCATCCTTTACATATCCTATCTTAAGAGCCTTCCATATCTTGAACAAAATATTCATTTTTATGTTAGAAAACATGTTTTTTATTGGTGTCTTGGTCTAGATCTGAAATAAGATTTTTATTTTTGAAAGTAACTTTTGAAAATCACACTTGATTCTTGTAAAAAGAAGTCTCGATGATATACATCCACTAAACCTTCATTTTTTCAACTAAAACTTCCATTTTGAGACTTGGAAGAGGGTTTTTAAATATGGTATTCCCTAGATATGAATTTCACCATTTTTATTCAAGTTCAAATCTAAGATCTACACATAATATGAGCATAAATATAAAAGAAATACATGATAGTAAGCCCTAAATCTATAGATCTAAACATAAACACAACCAAAGGTTTATAAAAATTAGATCTACAAAGTATAATATAAATATGAAGATAGTAAAGACTTAAAGACAACAAATATAGCAATATCAATATGGATCATAAACAAGAGGAGTGTTTCAAAGTTTTGGCATCATCATCTCTAGCCTTTAGGCATTATGAAGAGTCTTTTGATGCATGAAACCTCTATATAATCAACCTATAGCATCTATGGAAGCTTAAGAAGAAAGTCTACCTAAAGAATCTTCAAGAATGGAATGTGGAAGCAATATTTTGAGATGGGGGCAGCTTGCTTTCTTACAAGAACAAAGCTAAGAAAGAGATAAAGAGAGGAAAAAGAGAGAGTAAATAATGTAGGGTTCCAAAAAGTGAAAGTGTGTAAGTAAGAGTCTTTAAATAAAGAGAGGAGTATGATAATAGTTTGTTAAATAATTGGAAAAGAAAAAAATAAAACAATGGGCGGAATTTAGCGGAGCTGGATGTGATTCTAATAGGAAGAGAGAGGAGGATTTAGTTGGCTTGTAACTTGAATTTTTGAAAGTTTAACTTGTGTTACTCAATTTGCTAACTAAAAAAGATTTTAAATCATTAAATAAATCAATAAAATAAAAGAAAAGTGGCTGAGTTGAAGGTATGGTCAGCTGCCATTGCATGTGAAATTGAGTGTAAGAAAGAGTGAAAGAAAACATGAATAATATGTAGAAGTGACAATTGAAGTGTACTTGAAGTAAGGTTGAAAAAGTCTTTTTATTAAGAAAAATATATAAAATAAAATGAAGAAAAATATTTTTAAATGAGTGGCAGAAATTTCATAAATAAAATTAAATAATCAATTGAATTATTTTAGTATTTCAACAAATAACTTACCAGTATGATCAAAATATGCTTATATAAGCTATAACCGATATTTCTAGATTTCGAAAAATTATAAACTCGATATTTTTTAAATCCTTATGAAAATACGAGTCTAAAAATATTAAAGGTATATTTTTAATTTTCCGAGCCCCAGGACACGCTTTCCAAAAGCAATATCCAATCGGGTTCAAAATAAGCCGAAAATAAACCAATATGATATTTTTAAGAAATTAAACATTATTATGGACTATTCTACACACTTTACTTAATTTTTGACTTCTCATTTTACGAACACGGGATTGCTGGATCTAAACTGTAGGGTTTAACGTAAGATCTGTTGACTTAAGGTTTCCGGTTGACTTCCTAACTTAGGGTTAAGGTTAGGATTACTTTAAAAACCAAGGGTTTACAGCATTCAAAACAAAGTATGGTTTATATGAATGGTTAGTTATGCCCTTTGGCTTAACTAATGCACCAAGCACTTTCATGAGACTGATGAACCATATTTTGCCTGCTTTCATTGGAAAGTTTGTGGTTGTTTATTTTGATGATATTCTAATCTATAGCATGAATTTGGAAGACCATGTGAAACATTTAAAATCTATTCTTAATGTGCTTCGAAAGGAGAGATTATTTGCTAACCTTAAGAAGTGCACCTTTTGTATAGATAGACTTATATTTCTGGGCTTTGTTGTTAGTGCACAGGGAATACAGGTAGATGAAGAGAAGGTTCTTGCTATCTAGGAGTGGCCTAGTCCAACGAATGTGAGTCAAGTAAGAAGTTTTCATGAATTGGCTAGCTTCTACAGGAGATTGTGAAGGACTACAGTAGTATTGCCGCACCAATCACTGAAGTTATCAAGAAGAATGTGGGCTTCAAATGGGGAGAAGATCAGGAGAAACCTTTCAAGTTGATAAAGGATAAGCTTACGCATGCTCCTTTACTTGCTTTACCTGATTTTACTAAAACTTTTGAAATTGAGTGTGATACTTCAGCTTTAGAGATTAGAGTAGTGATGATGCAAGAAGGACGACCTATTGCGTATTTTAGTGAAAAGCTAAGTGGGGCAGCCCTGGAGTACCCTACTCATGATAAAGAATTATATGCATTGGTTAGAGCCTTAGAAACCTGGCAGCATTACCTATAACCAAAGGAATTTGTGATTCATATGGATCATGAATCCTTCAAGCATTTGAAGGGCCAGCAGAAATTGAATAAGAGGCATGCGCATTGGATAGAATATATTGAGACATTTCCTTATGTCATTTGCTATAAGCAAGGTAAGGAAAACATTGTTGCTGATGCGCTTTCCCGTCGATATGTCTTAATCTCAACACTTGATGCTAAGTTACTTAGTTTTGAACATGTTGAAGAATTATATGCTGTAGACCAAGATTTTGCTGAAACTTATGCAAATTATGAAAAGATTGCCTATGGAAAATTCTTTAGACATAATGGTTATCTGTTTAGAGAAGTTAAGTTGTGTATTCTAGATTGTTCAATAAAGAAATTACTGGTAAAGGAAAGTCATAGTGGTGGATTGATGGGTCATTAGCAAAGACTTTAACTATTCTGCGGGAACATTTTTATTGGCCCCAAATGAAAAGAGATGTTGAGAGAATTTGTGAGAAGTGTATTACTTGCAAGAAAGCTAAATCCCAAGTACAACCACATGGTTTGTACACTCCATACCTATTCCTAGTGAGCCTTAGGTAGATCTTTCTATGGATTTTGTTTTAGGATTGCCTAAGAGTAAGAATGGTTGGGATTCTGTATTTGTTGTAGTGGATCGGTTTTCTAAAATGGCACATTTTATTTGTAAACCCCGGAAATTCTCAGTAGCTAGAAAACCCTAGGAGTTGGAGACGAAACCCTAATCCGATCAGATTGAGTTTAGTGAATGGAGCCTAGGAACCCCAAATCCGGCTTTCCATCGGTTTCATAGTAAAATAAATATTTTGGAGTAAATGAATTTGAATTGTTGTTTCAAAGTACATTTCAAACCTTTGAAAGTTTTAAATTCGGAAATTTTTCAATTCCGGGCCTTCCCGAGCCCAATTACGGAAAAGCGTGCCCCGGGCCACGGATTCAGAAAAATATTCCGGAATATTCATTAGAACCGTAATTTTACAAGGATTCCAAAAATATCAATTTCATAATTTTCCGAGCTATAAAGATTACAGTTATAGCTTTTCCCGTGTTTTCGGAACAACCGGTAAAGTAGATGTCTTGTCTACTATTCACAAGTACAACCTACACTACACACTACCCATACCCTATTCTTACATCCTTACAACTACTCATTTCAATTTTCTTTTCCAAGAAATTTTGTCTTTTAAATAATTATTACATTTATTTCATTTATTACATTTTCATTTACTAAATTACAAATTTCATTTTTTTTTCAAAACTCTCACACACACACACACATATGGCCGGCGCCCCTCCCTCCTATTTTCCCCCTCATTTGTGTTATTTTTACTTCTTTTAATTAACTAAACCCTAAATCACTTAATATATATACTAAATGTTCTCTCTCTCTCCTCATTTTCTTCTTGTTTCAAAGTTTGAAAAGAGAAAAAGCTCTCTCCCTTCTCTTCTTCTTGTGCCGAGCAACCCCCTCCCTCTCCTCTTGCACTTTCAACTTCAAGCTCCTCCATTTCTATCTTAGATCCTCCATTGGTATGTGTATGTGAGCCTTGTTCTTCCTATTCTTGTAATGGCAAAGGTATACCTTGTGTATTTCCTCATCAAAACCCTATGATGCTCATGCTAGGGATATGGAAATGCATGAACAAGGATGTCAAGCCATCACAAGACATGGATCTTGTGTTTAAATGCATTTGTTAAGATTTCATGTTGCTCATGCATATATAGTAATGACCTTGTATTTATATTGATGTTCATGCCATGAGATTCATGTTATACACATCATATGTAGTAGATCTAAGGTTTAGACATCCACCACTTTATGTACATGCATGATCATAGGTTCATTTTTGTTTATGTGCTTTATTGATCATAAAAATGAGGTCTTGTTCATGTATAGAGATGCTAGATAGTATATCTCCACATATAGATGGCAAGAACATTGAAAAAGGAAGGACTTTGTTAGATATGAAAAGTTGAAAATTCGGATGAAATGGAAACCCTATCCTAAAGACCTCCAAAATCAATTTTAAACTTATATTTCATAAGAAAAATGAAGGGTATGTGTAATAGATATGTTGAAGGAATTATTTTCATAAGTTTAGATGAGTTTAGGCATGATAAAAATAAGGAAAACAAGAGGTGAAGTTAGGATGAAAAATGTTGACTTTAAATGTGTAGTCAAATTCGTAACTTTGTGTAATGCCTATATAAACACTTAGTATTTAAGTCTAAAATGGATGTTTTATAAGCTAAATGAAGTCCTTAGATAATGTATACATTGAAGCCCCAAATTTTAATACATTAGACTAGATTTCTCTTAAGAAAAATGTAAGAAAAGAAAATTTGGAAAATTCGGATTTTTATAACTAGCTTATTTGAAAACATGTTTACCAAATGAAATATGTGAATTTTTGTGCATGAATGGAGGCCATGACTATTATAGACTTTGAGAACCTATTTTAGTTAAATAATAAGTAGATTACAAGATTAAAACCAAAGAAACCCTAAGGAGTATAATGTGGGAGAATAACTTCTTAGAATTAGCCTTTATGAAACTTTCCCCAACACTTAGGAATTCCTAAAAGTTGATTACTACAAAAATCATCATGACCATGCACACATGAGTTCATTACATAGCATACACATTTGTAGTTCATTCCTAAATCATTCATGCATGAATCACTAACTAGGAACATTTCTTATCAAAAGCAAAACACATTTTCAAAGTTGGATCAATTGCGGACAGAACTGATCCCACTGTTCCGTGACCCTATGATTTTCAAAACTTGGATTTAATACTTGAATTAGATAGATCTTTCGAAGTAGATGAAGATCGATATAAAGTTTGCGAAATTCCGAGTTAAAATGACCAAGTTATGGCCGTTTTAAGTCGGAACTTCCAAATATAGCGAGAAATCCGAATTCAACTAGTCTAGATGTATAGTTTGATTTAATTACATGGTAGAATCTCATAGGGATTATTCTTGATTGGTAGGTGATTCCGAGCAGGACGACTCTCTACCACCCGATTATTACTATTAAGGAGTTTGGTGACCCATGGCCGAGTGAGTTACTTCCACTCTCAATTAATGCTTGTGAATGTAATGTAGTGGCACTAGTGATGTAGGCAAAGATAAAAGAAATTGTACAAGCATGATGGGGTATGTGGGAATTATTTATGTTATGATTGTTGATATGTGAAATGGAACTTAAGGCATATCGAAACCGGTGTTAAGATATTGATTGTTTATATATCTATATGAATGTCTGCATACTTGTTGGTCACCTAAAAGAATCGAATTAATGACTATTCGACTCCGACTATAAACTGAGTTCATTCATGTCAATGGGGTTGGAGCATTTGCATTGGTTGGTTTTTCGTGACCCATAAAACGAATGTGAGGTTAATCGTGATCCATAAAACGAATGTGAGGTTAATCGTGATCCATAAAACGAGCTTTTAATCAGTTGACCGTGAGCTTAAACGGCGTCGTACCGCAGGATTCGTTAATCTGCTAACCCGGGATGGAGGGCGCAAGTCCATCCACATATGATTTCCGGTTGGTCATATGTTTGATGATTTCATTTGTATGGTGCATGCACTTGCTTGAATAATCACTTGTTTGAATGATTGTATCTAATTGCGTTATGGAAGTATTACTCACTAAGCTAGTTAGCTTACGCCCCGATAGTGTTTATCTTTTGCAGCATGAGTTTATTGGCTTAGGCCAAGGCAAGCCACAGCGCAGGTACCGGAGATAGGAGTTTCCCATAGAAGTTTGATTCATTTTTTGTGTAGACTTCCATTGGAAACTAAGGACTCTGGATGACTGTAATAGACTGTTATTCTTTTGCGGGGAATGCCCCTTAGATTTTGTAAACCTTAAAGTTTATGCGTTTTGATTTATTATCTATGGCTAATGAATGCCTTGTTAAACTGTTAAACTCCATTTGTTGAAGTATTCTATTGTCGTAAGGAACGCTTTACATCTACTTAAGACTTCCGAAGCCCCGGGTAGGGAACTCGAGAGTCTTACTTAGTATGTGGCGGGCTGTTACGTTTAGGATACCCTACGGGGCGTGACATTATTCCATTCAACAAAACTAATGATGCTTCTCATATTGCAGATCTGTCCTTTAGGAGGTTCTTCGACTTCATGGTATAACTAGAACAAATGTGTTTGATAGAGATGCAAAGTTCTTGAGTTACTTCTAGAAGACCTTATGGAGTAAGTTAGGGACTATACTATTATTTTCTACAACTTGTCATGTGATGGTCAAACCGAGGTAGTCAATAAGACTTTATCTACTTTGTTAAGGGCTATCATTAAGAAGAACATTAAAACTTAGGAGGAATGTTTACCTCATGTCGAATTTGCTTATAACCGTACCACTCATTCTGCTACTAAATATTCAACATTTGAGATTGTGTATGGTTTTAATCCACTGACTCCGTTGGATTTTTTGCCTTTACCTATTTCTAAACCTGTTAATTTAGATAATAAAAAGAAGGCAGAGTTTGTTAAGCAAATTCATGAAAAGGCCAGGGTTAATATTGAAAGGCGAACAGAACGGTATGCTAAGCAAGCTAAAAAGGGACGACGTCAGATGGTATTTGAACTCGGTGATTGGGTTTGGCTACACATGCACAAGGAAAGATTTCTTGAGCAAAGGCGCTCCAAGTTGCTTCCAAGAGCCGATGGTCCTTTTCAAGTCCTAGAGCACATAAATGATAACGCTTAAAAGCTTGATCTATCAAGTGAGTATATAGTAAGTACTACTTTTAACGTTTCTAATATAAGTCCTTTTTATGCAGGTGATGAAGATTTGAGGACAAATCCTTCTCAAGAGGAAAGGAATGATGGAGTCGTGGCATGAAGACCAAGGATAGATCCAATTGTGATGCCACCTAGACCGGCTTCAAGGACACGAGCTAAAAGATTCAAAGAAGCGATCAACGAGTTGCTTCAGAAGATTCAAGAGGAGGAGACACAATTTCAAATCATCCAGAATGAATCCAAGCTAATCAACATCATTAAGGTAAGCTCGGCAATGGATCAGAACAAGTTTGAAGCGAAATGGACCAAAGCTGGCAAGTAAGCTGCTAGCTTATCTTGGATTGCCACTGGCTTAAATGTAATGGAAGCTAGCGTTGAAAACAAAGACGTCAGACGGCCTATGCTAGATTACTCAACGCTGTCGGCTTTGAAGCTTATGCTGCCAGTGTATGGACTTAAGCTACCGGCCTTTATGCTAGCATAGACTAGAAGTTGCTATCGGATTTTAATTCCAATTTAAAGGCCATCAGCTTTTATGGTGAAACGATTTATTTTTTATTATTTGTCTTTTGGTTTTCCTTCTTATGGTTATATAAACTCCTTTGGGCTGTATGAACAAATTAGATTATTTTGAATGAAAATTGAGAGTATTTCTCTTAGGTTCTTGAGTGAACTTTTTTTGAACTTATTGGATCTAATTCGTGGTGTTTAACCTTCGACTTATCGATCGAACTTTCCATATTCGATTGTGGCATCTTCACTGGATACCAAGGTTCCTGTCTCTCTATAGACAACGAGTCATGGTCACCATACAAACACGAACGATCTTGGGATTAAAATCAAACGTATTAGTATCGGGTGGCGTCGAAAGATTGGCATGGTTCATATCACCTTCCAAGATTGAAGCGATAGATAATTGGCCTATACCTCATAATGTTCAATAATTATGTGGGTTTTTAGGTTTGGCTAGCTATTATCGCTGCTTCATACATGGTTTTTGGGTTGTTTGCTCACCCACTCGCTCAATTATTGAAGAAGGATAAATTTCATTGGAATAATGAGGAACAGCTTCCTTTGAAGCACTTAAACAAGCCTTAAGCAATTCTTTTATCTTAAGCCTACTGGATTATTCAAAAAGGTTCATAGTGAAAATAGATGCTAGTGATGAGGGTATCGGGGCAGTACTAATGCAGGACAAGCATCCGATTGCCTACATTAGTAAAGCTCTTGCTCCAAAACACAAAGGGTTTTCATTTTATGAGAAAGAATTGATGGCATTGGTTTATGCCATAGACAAATGGAGAAATTATTTGTTGGGTTTCCAATTCCTCATTAGAACTGACCACTAGAGCCTAAAATACTTGCTAGAGTAAAGATTACACCTTGTCAACAAAAGTGGCTTGCAAAACCCTTAGGGTTGGATTATTCAATTGAATACAAAGAATGGGCACACTAATGTAGCAACAAATGTTCTATCAAGGATTAATCGAAATAAATTGAATCAATTGACTCTACAAGCTTCAACACCTAAAATTATGGAAGAAGTGAAGCTGAGTTGGAGGCTACCAGGTGGTTATGAAGCTATTTTGGAGAAATTAGAGCAAAGAGAGCAAGCGAAGCATTTTACACTTACTGATTTTATCTTCAGATGTAAAGGCAAGGTGGTTGTACGACATTCTCCTATTCTAAAAAGGAAGCTTTTGCAGTTGTACCATGGCAGCCCTTAAGGGGGCATTTAGGTGCGTATGCTACTTACAAAAGGTTATCTATGGTGTTTTATTATGCTAAACTTGAAAAAACAGTGAGGGAAGTTGTAAGGGAGTGTGATGTTTGTTAACACAATAAATTTGAAAATGTTGCTAGTCCAGGGTTGTTACAGCCCTTAAATATTCTTAATGGCTTTTAGTAGGAAATTAGCATGGATTTTGTAGAGGGATTGCCAAAATCCAATGGGACGAAAGTCATCATGGTGGTTATGGATAGATTAAGTAAACATAGCCATTTTGTGGATTCATCCTTATACAGCTTCAATAGTAGCTCAAGTCTACTTGGATCATGTGTTTAAACTACATGGTTAGCCAGAGACCATAGTTTATGATCGAGATTCGATATTTGTGAGTAATTTTTGGCATGAATTTTATCATTTGCAAGGTGTTACAGTAAATATTTCTACAGCTTATCACCCCTAGACTAATGGCCAGATGAAGGTTGTTAATAAGTGTTTGGAAACCTACTTACATTGCATGACTTGAGAGTATCCTACATGCTGGAGCTACTACCTACCCCTAGTTGAATGGTGGTACAACAAAACTACCACGCAAGTAAGAAAATGACCCCATTTTAAGTTCTTTATGTCAATCATCCTCCTCTACACTTGCCCTATATTCTAGGGGATTCAAGGAACAAGATTGTTTAGTTGATTTTGTCAAAGAGCATGGGTACCCTTAAGATGCTACGATTCCATTTGAAATGAGCTCAAACCCATATGAAACAGCTAGCTAATAGGGACAGAAGTGATCGACATAAGGTTGGGAACATGGTTTTATTGAAATTACAACCCTACAAACAAAACACTTTACAATCATCAAAGGTTCACAAATTATCTACCAAGTATTATGGGCCATTTAAAGTAAAGGAAAATATAGGTAGCTTATGGACTTGATTTGCCAGAAGAGGCCGGCATCCATTCGACTTTTCATGTCTCTCAATTAAAGCATTATCATGACCCAAGAACAGATTTGTCGCTGGTACTACCTGCAACAAGCAATGATCTAGAGTTAGTTCCAACTGCTATCTTAGATAAAAAAAAAACTTGTTAAAAGAGGAGATAGGGCTGTGATAATGGTACAGACCTTGTGGCAAAATCTTTCTCCTACTGAAGCTACATGGGAATATTATCATGATATAGTTCTCAGATTTTTGAATTCACCCTTGTGGATAAGGATTTCATATGAGGAAGGGAATGTAATAGGGTTTCCTAAAAATGTTGAAGTAAACAGGAAGAAAGAAGTGGAAGTCCGTATGTGTTGTGGAAAACAGCTATTTCAGATGGGGATGTTCTAGAGGATTGCGTACAAATAAGGAAGAAAGCAGATAAAAGTGGAACTTGTGGATGTAGGCCCGTGCCAGTGGGCCTAAACCAAAGAATGAGGAAGTCTGGTATTTAATATGGACTGTTACATAAACTTAGCCCATTAATAAATATACGCATAGTAGTATTAAGTATCAATATACATAATGTGCATATTATAGGTTGTTAGTAGAATCTTTTTGTTATGATATATCTAACCATTTTGCTGATGTGGCAACATTACACATGTCACACAGTTATTACAGTATCTTAGGGAGCTTGTATTAATACTGACGGTGTAATACAAAAAAAAATATGAAAAAGAAAAATACAAAATTCCATTGCTCCCAAATTCTTGCTTGTATTCGGGTAAGATCGCTTGTATGCGAGCACTGGGAGTATGTGTGGAGCTTGTATTCGAGCCTGAGTGATTGTGTGTTTAGTTTTCTCGAAATTTCCATAGCTTCTTGCTGCATCTTTCTCAATCCCATCCTGGACTGCAAGCGAGCCATCGCACTGAATATCGACGACAACGAAGGCTATTGCGGTGTCGCTCAATCTCATCGTGCCCCCAGGACAGTGAACTGAGGTCTTGAAAGCCTGCAAGCGAGGCCATGAGATTGAACCTAATGTTGATTATTACTGGTTTTTATGGTACGAATAAGGTTGTCAAGGAGGTGCCAGAAGAGGAAGGAGAGGTTGTGGAAAGCAAGGAAAAGGTGTGGGTACATAATTTCTTTTTCCTCTTTCTTGAAATTGATAATTATCTGATTCGTCCAGAAGTTTAATGTAGTTGTGGTTATGTATTATCAATCTGATGCAGGATCGTAGTTGTAAAACTAAATCATAGAAAAGATTGAATTGCAGCTGATTTGTTTGCCAAAAAGAACTTGGGTGATGTTTTGATCTGTATGTTAAGTAGTCACTTCGTCAATAGTTAGATTTGAATATGTGAATAACTTGTTTGCTTGGACGATGTCAAGTTGGGAAACCAGTATGGTAATAAATTCTAGAGAGATTTAAGGGTAGATTGTGAAATGTTGACATGTCTTGATCATTAACCGACCAAATTCCACATAGAACTATGTTGTTTTCTGTTTTTTGTTGGCAATTGTTTTCTTTTATAATTCTTTAAGTTAGCAATCTGCTATTTGCAGAGGAAATAGGAATGATGGATATTTGTTGCATTTTATGTACAGTTTTCTGATTGTAGACAACCCAATCTCCATCTTCACCGTATGGTCCTTCAAGTAATGTAATGTAATGCTTCTTCTTAAAGACTACAATATCAAACAACTGAAGCCACTTACCTTTTGATTTACATAACCCATGCACCATTTTCGTATGGTCTCACTCTTTTCTATATTTTTTGCACTTGTGTAATTGTTTGTTGTAATATGGAAGATATATGGCAATAAATAAGTACTACTCTTCCCTTTTCAGAACCTAAATAGCAAAAGATCCCACTTGTACTGGAGATTTATGAGGGTTTCATGACACTTGTGGTTTTACTTGATTGTCATTATTATTTTTTTGCATCTTGTTCCAAACTGTAATCAGAATGAGGATCAGGCTAAAGGTCGTGATGAGGATATGAAATATGGAAGAGAAGTTGGAGCTGATTTTCCAGGGAGAAAGTCAGTAGAATTTATTAAAAAAGCCGCTTCCATGGTAAAATGGGTAAAATCTTCTGGGGAATTTGAGCAACCTGTTGACATTCTTCGTGAAGCTTTGACAATAATATTAGAGGAAATTAACAATATTGGGAAATCCCTCAAGCAGCTGGAGCACTATAATTCGAAGTTAGATGCAGAACATCTAAAAAAGGGTAATTTATAAATAGACGTATCTCTGGGTATATTTTGCTTGTATTCCTTGTCAAGATTATGTTGTTGGCTGCACTTGAAGCTGAGCTTAAAATTCATCGTTTGAACAGGAAATGAATGTTTCGAGCAACATTTGTATTAGGTGGCCTTGGAACATTATGCAGAATCATTAAGGAGAAACCAAAAAAATTCCAAAGTATTGTTGTCCATCATTATTTGTATATTGTGGTAGAAATTGCACCAAGTAGATTGTGGCAGAATTGCACTTACATAAACATTGTTATGTTATATTGCAGGCACTTTGGAGTAAGCCTGAGTGTTATATCATACTAAAGGAGTATACCAATGCCCTGGAGGAAGCAGAAAAGTACATCAATCTTGATCCTATTAACCCAGAGGGATATGCATTGAAAGGTGCCATCCAAGTGTTTATGGACAAGGCAGAAGAAGCTGTGGAAACATTTATGAAGGGACTCAAATACAATCTAACTAAAATCATTTTGCATGGTCGCATACAATGATATTTGCTTGATCAATGAAAACCAAAATTGAGCCTTTGACTTATTACATTGAATCAATCATAATAGTGAAATGCTCACATATCCTCCTTTTTTGACAATGCAGGCTTGGTGCTCCTGAAGTCTCCAAATCGAGTGATAATCCCTATCCCCAGAAAACACCTTTAGACAACACTAGATCGCTTTCTCTTGGATAACACACCATTTGTAAAGGTAAACATGCAGAAGCAAGAATCAAAACCGGAGTGGCATGATAAACTGCATAGGTGGAATTTAAAAGTATAGCTCACGGGATGTGTGTACTCTTGTAAAGTCAGGGCAGAGTATGAAGTTGTATTGTCACAATAAATAGACTGTATGTGTAGCTCATAGTTTGGTTCAACATGGTAGAACCAAGCAAATTAGATAGGCATTCCATCAACGAGAAGTATTTATATACACAGATGATGAAAATTAGATGAGATAATTGGTTCTTGCATAGAATTAGATGCATAGGATATCGAGAATTTCTTTTCACCTAGTAGGACATAGAACTATGCACACCTCATTGAATTTCCATAATTTGTCAATCGTTTCTTAACCATTCATGCATAGATCAAATTTAGATAAGCATAATAGCAGAAAGGTTGATTTCATCACTTAGAATACTCTAAACCTTATGGTTGTATATGCCGGACTGCTCTTGATATGCACAAAAGAGGATATGACCAAAGTGGGGGATTTTATATGGGGTGAGCCCATTATGAGTCATCTAATTTTATCCTCTTGTAGGCCTCTGCTATGCCCTGCAGTCACAAAATTGTAATCAACTTTGAGTTATTACTTGCAAAAGGACTATTATCCACTGCTATACTAGTTTATCTAGATGACATTATTGTCAGATCTACTGATTGCAAAAGGACTAGGATATCTTACTTGTGAGTGTTGTATGTCCATGCTTCAGCCTAGAGAAGAGCATTTTAGAGCTGTAAATAAAACACTGAATGCCCGAAAAGAAGCCCATGGAAGGGAATCTTGATTAAAATGGGAGGATATGTTGAGTTAGATGCTTATTCAGATGCAGACTACATTAGCTCTGTCTGCTTTGTATGTTTTACATTTCTTAGATGTGGCCTTGTAACATAGAGGAGCAGAAATCAAAGTGTTGTGGCATGATCAAGTGGAGAAGTGGAAATCATAAGTGTGGCTCAAGGAATATTTGGGCTTTTGTGGATCAAAGTAATTCTTAATGACTTTGGAGTAATCAAATCTAGCTTATAGAGTGCAGATCCTTTTTGTTAATCTCTCCTACCTTATGCTTTGTTTTGTGTTGAAAAGCTTTGTACCATTGGGTTCACTGATCAAGGAACTGGACCTTTATCTAGTTCTATTGAATCAAAATGTTCTCTCTTTTCCTTTTTGCTTGTTCCTAATGATGCTGCTCTAGTCATACCATGGACAGCTCCTAACCTTGATGCTATAGGAAATTGATAATATTTGATATAGAAATTGTCTTTGCATACTACGTACTTAGGATTTAGAATTAAAGGTTACGGAACATAGTTCAGCACGAAAAAATGCAATCAATGCAGTAATCGGCTCCCGCATTAAACTGTATGCATATAATTTTCTTGGTACACTGCAATGTGTCAACATAATCCAGTAGAGATGGAAATGGAGCAGTATAGCCAAAGGCTCATTACTTTATCGTAGTTTTTTTAATAAATTTAGAATAAATTTACATTATCTCAATGATAGAAAACATTAAGTCCTTTTTATAGTGATGCAGCCTCCATGAGAAGAACAAATACAATGTACAAAAGGAATCCTAAAAATGACAGCTCATTGATTACTAATCCAATGCAAATTGTCATTGCTCAATGCAAGTGGTAATTTCTGGATTCATTTACTTCATGCTAAAGTACTCCTTCATTTTCCACCGGAAGCATAATTTTCTTTGTAAGGTAATTTATCCACTTACCGGTTGCTTCACGTTTAAGGAAATTTCAATGCCAACATGTATAATAAAATTGCAAATTATATTTTTTAATAGGCAATGCATATGATCTTATACCCATAAAGCATCTTTGGAGCAGTCAAGTGGAGATGCTTGCTACTCAAAATTGTCTTTGCATACTAAAGATTACCTGAGATTTAGATTTACTAATTATGAAGCATAATTCTGCATAAAAATTCAATTGATTTAGTAGGCAGTTCTTACATAGAATTGTACGCATAGAATAGGAGATATATGTCGACTACTCTTTGTATACAAAAAGAGAATATGACCAAAGTGGGGAAGTATTTTCCCAAGGTGAACCCTTTTAGTCATTTACTATTGTCATCTTATAAGCCTTTGCGTTGCCTTCACGGTCACGAGAGTGGAAAGAACACACACTGTGGGGCTATCAGGGTCCCAACTTGTCTACTTCAATTTTTTGATCATGATGATGTAAGTATGCTTTCTACCATTTTTTTCCTGAAGAAAAATCCTCTTCTCCTTCTGTGTGTGTTCATAGAATCGGACTAAATCAAACCACAAAAGTCATGCCGAAAGTGGATGGAAGTTTCAATGGAGGACCTACACTCAAATCATCAAGTCATCTAATTTAACAGTGGTCAAGTCACCTAGACACTTGACCATGATGAAAATTATTTTTCTACCAAATTCTTAATAACAAGTAATCTCTAAACTTTATAAAACATTTCAAAAACTGGTACCATATGATCTAAAATTCCATTACTTAGTAAAATAAAAAAGAAAATAGTTCCTACATTACTTAGAAAAAAAAAATGCTAGGTAATTTTACATGCGAAGACCTTATAAAGGAACACTAATGGGTTTATTACCATATATAATCAAAATCTTAAGATGTAAGGTTAACGACTCTTATCTCTTATAAATCATTCACTCAATTCACCTTGAGCTGTAGAATGACTTAAATTGAAATGTAAATTGATCCCCAAAATGCGGTCCTATGCAATGCAACTCGATTAATGATTGAGTTTGATTCTTAATCATTGAAGCAATTTGGTTATTCCATATATGCACTAGACTTGTTTTTTTTTTTTTTCAAAGGAACTAGCTCTATCTTGCAATTTTTATTGACTTATTTATTTTATTCACGTTAAATCTAAATTACTTTTAGCTTAGATCATGGGTATATGAACCACCATATAAAATTAAAATTATGATACAATTAAACACAATTACCTTATTACTTGATTACTTATGTTCTATATTCAATTTATATATTTAACAACACAAATTTGATACGAAAAGAATAAAAATAAAAATAATAAAAAACCACATAAATTAGTCGTCCACAAAGTGCGAGCCCTAAATTTTGAGCTACACAGGACTTAAAACATAGCTACCTGTGAAAGCTATTTGTCCATTTTGGTTATTTAATTTTCATTGGCTCTTCATTTTTCGAACAATTCATGCATTCATACCAAAGTATTGTAATTTTTTTGAGGTAAGCCCATCAAGTCATTTATTTTTGTCATCTTCGTAGTTATGCCCTATGCTTACGTTCACGGCCATGACTCGTGAGTTGCAAAATACATTCGCATCCTAAACACTTGATCATGATGAAAAGTACTCCTTTCCTTTATCCCTAAAGAATAAATCCACATCTTCATCAAGGGCTTTCCAATAAACTGATCATGATGAAAAGTATGTTTCAATACGAGTGTTTGCATCATTAATAACTTAAAACAAAATTCATTCTTTTACTTTTTTTTTAAGAAAAAAATTGAAAATCTTGGAATTAGGTCGAATCAGATCGTGTTGTGGGTTCCTTAAAACCCTATTGAGGTAAGTTTTGGAAATGATAAAAAAAAACCCGATAAGATTTTTTTTGGGTTCTAGGACACCTCATTAAGAATCGAGTCAAGTTTGGGTTTCAAAAGACCTGTCCCAAACCCTCCCTGGTTGCATTCCTAACTTAACCATGATTCGTGGTGTTTTAAAAGCTATTGTCCACTTTGGTGATTTCATTTTCTCTTATTCTTAATTTTTCTAAATAATTCATGCATAGATCTAATTTAGACAAGTGCACTGAGTGATCTAACTTTATAATTGTATATAGGGAGGGGATCGCTATTTTTTTGCACAGAGTACATGACAAAGTGAGGAACTTTTTATAAGGTAAACCTATTGAGTCCTCAATTTTCACTGTCTTGTATGCCTTTTGCCTTGCCCTTATTGTCATGATGTTGGAAAAAAACAACACTTACATTGTTGACTATTGAATTTTCCAACTTGTTCGGTTTCTTGATTCTACCTATGATTTAGACATGGTACTATTATACTTCCATGAAGATTGGTAGTGGTTGACAGCTAAATGTCTTGGCATGGTTATCAAAATCACAAGCCAATTCATACATTTCTACGAGTTTATAAGTTGACGTCATAATTTCATTTCAACTCATATATATATCGTTTTTTGAGTAAACTTGTGTAGACTCATGATTCTACATAGTAAAATCAATAGTGCAGTAATTTTATACATTTTTATTCTATTTAAACTTTAAAAAAGCAAGTAATTCAATATGTTTAAATTTTGGAATTTTTGGTTTAGTTCTTGATGTTTATCTTAAGATAACCTAAATTTAGATTTTTTTTTTCCTTTGTTTTTTTTTCTTATTTTAGAGGGTTATTTTCTTCTAGGATGTATACTTTGATATAGTTTGATTGATTAGAATGAAAATTGAATAAATATATAAAGTCTTGTATTTTACCTTTTTTAAAAATTTGCTATATGTAGTATCATAAATTTAATGATTTTTCATGTAAATCTATAATGAACATGCAAATGTTCATTACTGCGTAAAACTAGCTGTCCACACATGATAATTTAAATGATTTGCAATATAATTAATATATTGTGAATCATTAGTTAAAGTAAATAATTATTGTAATTATAAAGATTGTATTAAACATATTAACGAGGTATGTGAATTATGATCGGTTAAAACTAAATTATGGCTATATGTAACTAAATTAACATTAAATTCTTTATTTTCATCATTTATTAAAAGTTTTATAGTACAGTGAGCAAATATATAGTTTTTACAAGCAAATTTACATTAGTTGTAGAATTTTACAATTCTACTTTTGATTCAATGGACCCCTAGCGATTCTAGATAAAATTTTGAGTTTAACAAGGTCATATGATAAGCATGCTTTTCTAAAGTGTATCCCTAAATAAAAATCCTCTTCTTCATCTAGAGGTCTTCATTGAATTGGACCTAATTATGCATTCTTTACATTCAATTGGACCTAATTATGCATTCTTTACATTGTGATTCAATTCAAGATTGTCAAATCAAGTAGATTCAAAAACGGTTCCACTTATCACCATAGCAACAAGAATATGCAAAAATAGGAATATGAAATGAAATATTAAATGAAGAAAGTGAAATGGTATACGACAAATTGAATGTCTATTACGTTGAGCTATTTATACTGTTCACTATATAACAATTCCAATATATATTGTGTTTACACAAACACTAAATATAATAAATAAACATATCTTCACATCCCCCTCAAGTTGGAGCTTTTCGCAAGCCCAACTTGATTCGTATCGCTTGTAATTTGGTAGCCTCTAATAACTTAGTAAAATGTTTGCCACTTGGTACATAGTTGAAACATAGGCTAGAGAAAGAAATATTAATTTAGTATAGTCATGACCAAAATGCAAATTGATGCCTGTATGCTTTGTTCGACCATGCTACATTAATTTTTTACTATTAACAACATAGATTTGTTATCACAACACAACAACACCAACAAATCCACTGGAATATATAAGTTGTGCAAAATATAAGATATCCCATAGTAGCTCTCTTTATTTGCAGCAGCAAGTGCATGATATTTTGTTTTTGTTGTTAACATCAGTGGGTTGCTTTTTCGTTTTCCATGAAACCAAGCTACTCCTAAGAAAACGCAAAACCCATATACAAATTTTCTATCAAGATTGGAAGAATCCTATTTGGAAATAAAAAACCACATAGCCAAAGCTTGTTATTGGAAGGATAAAACAAGCCTAAAGTAGAAGAGCCTTTCAAATATTTGAGCAAATGAAACATGGCCTTCAAATATGGGCAAAAAATAAAGGATTAAATGCGAAAATACCCTGGAACTTTAGGAGTGAGGCAAATTGACCTCCTAAACTTAAAAAAGTGTGGTTTTTAACCTCATAACTATAACAATTTACAAATAAGGACATTTTATACTTTTCTATCCAAAAAGTACAAAAATCATACTACTCTAGTACTTTTATGTACAAAAAATGTATGGGAAATGTACAAAAATTGTATAAAAAGAGGATAGGAAAAAATGACGAGATGTCCTTATTTGTAAATTGTTTATAGTTATAGGGGGTGAAAAGCCACACTTTTTTAAGTCAATGAGTCGTCCACCTCACCTCTAAAGTCTAGAGGGTATGTTTGCATTTTCCCCTAAAGAAATTGGCTGAGTTATGTACTGCACAAGTAATGCTTAGCTTGTCATGGTAATATAAAGTAATCTATCTACTAGTTTTCGATAGTATGAAGGATTGGAAAGTACATCCTAGCCTAGTAATCAAGCGCAATTCATTGGGCAAAGGAGATGCAAATGGCTTCATACCTATCATGCCAACATCATGAAGATCATCCAAAATGAACTTCAGCTGATTAGCTATCATGCCTTATGCAATCCTATAAAGTTGTAACTTAAATTGCATAGTTGTAACTAAATTGCATACCAAAGTATAGGTCTATGCAATGCAGCTCGGTACATGATTGAGTTTGATTCCTTCTCCATTGAAGCAATTTTGTTCTATTCCATATATGAACCACACTTTGCTCAAAAATAATAAGAAGAAGAAAAGAAAGAAAGAAATAATTCTAGCTTTCGATTTTGATTAACTTATTCTACTTTATTTCCATTAAATCTAAATTAATTTTAGTTTAGGTCACAAGCTACGACAAGAAACACTACAAGTTACAATTATATCATCAATGAACATGATTAGCCGATTACCTTATAACTTTTTTATTATTTGTGTTCTATAACTAATTTTATATACTTTTCATGCTGAGATGAATTTGATACCAAAAAATAAAAGAAAAAAAAAACACCAAAAACCCCACTAAATTTTGAGCTACATAGGAAGACTTAAAACATAGACAACTTGTGAAAGCTATGGGTCCATTTTGGTGATTTTATATTCACTTATTTTCCATTTTTTCAAATTATTCATGTATATAACTGATTTAAACGAGTATACAAAATTAATTGTGTATGGCAACTATTCTTTATATGCATTAAAAGAGGATATAACCAAATTGAAGTAGTTTTTCTAAGGTAAACCCATCCACTCATCTACTTTTGTCCTCTTACACTTCACTATAAGAAAATTGGCATTTAAAGATAGAAATTTTGTGATGGAAAAATAAAATAAGTTATATTTCTACAAATGAAATTAACGATGATGCTTTTTGTGATGGAAGTTTAGATTTAAAAACAGAATTTTTATCTCTAAAACCCACTTTTCTTGTAGTGCTCAATACATTGCCCTCAAGTTCATGGTCATGTTACCAAGAAAGCTCGATCATTTTTATGATTCAACCAAAGATACTGACGTGGCACTTGTTTCATTTCATGAAGGTTCCTGGTGATTGGCAGCTAATTACTTAATCATGGAGAGTACTCTTCCTTCCTTTATCGCTGTAAAATCCACATCTCCATCAAGGTGGTTATCGTATCAAATATGAACTGAATCGCATTGCTTAATATGAAAAAAAAAATAGTTTTTAACTTGTGTAGGAGAATCTTTATTCCATCTTCAATTAATTGTCTTATCTTACTTTATTCCCATTTAGATTAAATAAGTTTAACTTAGAAATTCTAAAATTTACACCTATTGATGTATACAGTTGCATATCGCAATTAACGTTCATTTGCACGAAAGAAGAAAGAGATGCTCTGATCAACTTCAAACAAAATAGTACTTACCGCTAATCAACTTTCTTCCGTTTCATGGACTGGCGACAATTGCCAACATATATTTCCTCTTCAAGTTTTAGCTAATGAACTTTGTTTCTACTAAAAAAAAAAAAAAATAGAAACTTTTATCTTTGCTTATCCACATGGTCATAAAAATGGAAAAAAAACACTGGCATCGATACCTTAATTTTAGTGAAGATTTTGATGTGGTATTGTTATTATTTTCAAAAGATTCATGGTGGTAAGTAGCTGCACACTTGGTCATGACGCAAAATATTTTTCTACTAAATTCTTAATTATGAGTAAACTCCAAAATGGATAAAACCATTCAATTATTGGTACCATATACATGATCTAAATTGCATTACTTAGTAAAAGAAAAAAGAAAAAGTTTCTGCAACACTTAGTAAAAGAAAAAAAAGTGCGAGGTAATTTTGTATATGGACCTTATGAAGGAACACTACTAGATTTTGTATCATATATAACCAAAATCTTAAGGCGTAACGTTGATGACTCTTCTCGCTTATAAATCCTTCATATAATTGACTTTGAGCTATTTAATGACCCAAAGTGAACTGTAAATAGGCCTCCCAGAACGTAGTCCTATGCAATGCAGCTTAGTTAATGATTGAATTTGATTCCTATATCCATTGAAGCAATTTGGTTTTATTCCACATATAAATCATACATTGCTATCAACAGCATTATAACCTATTAGCATCTCTTGTCGTCTCTCAAGTGGCATGTTCCAAGTTCAAATCTCCCTTCCCCTTTATAATGGTAAAAATTAAAAAAAAATAAAAAATAACACTTCGTTTAAAAAAGAAAATAAATAACTTTAGCTTTTGGTTTTTTTCGACTTATTTTACTCTAGTCACATTAAACTCTAAATTACTTTTAGTTTAGATCACGAGTATGACATGAAACGCTATATAAAGTTACAAATGTGATACAAATAAACACCATTACCTTATTACTTGATTGCTTATGATCTGTAACCAATTTTGCATACTCTTAACACAAAGACGAATTCGATATGAAAAGGAAAAAGAAAAAAAAAAACACACACACACACAAAAGCCAACTGCTAACACAAAGCGTGAGCCCCAAATTTTAGCTGCATAGGAGGAATTAAAACATGGACACCAAGCGAATGCTATGTCAATTTTGGTTATTTAATTTTCATTGGTTCTTCATTTTTTGAATAATTGACGCATTGATTTGATTTAAACTAGTGTATAGAGTAGCTTAACTTTATAACTGCATATGGGGACCATTCTTTATAGGCATTCAAAGAGGATGGGATCAAAGCATTGTAGTTTTTCTAAGGTAAACCCATGAAGTCATCTTATTTTGTCATCTTCTTAGTCTTGGTCCTGCTCTCACATTCACGTTGGCATCATTTTCTTGATTCTAACAAAGGTACTGACATATCATGTTTCTATGAAGGTTCATGGTGGTTAGCAGCTAAACACTTGATCATGATGAAAAGTATCTTTCTTTCCTTTATCCCTAAAGGAAAATATTCACATTGTCATCGAGGCTTTTCCAATAAATTGATAATGAAGAAAAGTATGTTTCGTTTGTAATCTACAACTGGTCTCTATTGTCTAATATGAACCGAAATCGCATTGCTTAGAAGGAAAAAAACGGTTTTAAACTTGTATATGAGAATTTTGTTCCAACATTTTAGAGTAATTATTTTAGCTTAGAAATTCTAAAATTTACACCCATAGGAAAAAAAAAAAAAAAAAGATGCATACAATTGCGTATTAAATGGGTGAAAGATACCTAATTTTTTTTTAGGATAAATTATAAAAATGTTATCTGTGTTTTTGCTTTTTTGCAAAAAAAATGACATGTGAATTTTTTTTTTTTTTTTACAAAGAACTTATCTAAGTTTTATTAACAAGTGTTAATGTTAGTTAATGAAATTAAAGAGACACATGGTAGCAATCTATTTGTCTAACATTATTAATTCAATTTAGGAATATTATTGACTTAAATTTAAATAAAAAATTAACAATTGTCTTAAAAATTTTAGAAAATGAAAAAAGGTAAAAGTAAATTAAAAAAAGAAACACATGAATGCACCAATTGATTGTTTCCTACAATCCAAAGTGAGAGGATAGCCCAGCCAAGAAGAAAGACTGCTTGTGCTCAACTCCCATGTGGCCTCTTGTTACCCGACTTTAGTGGTCGAAAAACGGCTAAGGGGAAAAAATTAAAAAGGAGGAGCATGACAAGCCCCAGTTAGATGTCTTCAAATTTGGAACTATCATTCCGATACTTTATTTTCCTTTTTATCCGATACATGAGCAATCATGCATTATCGAGGACAGGAAAGGTAAGGATGGAAAGAAGAGTTCAATGAAAATGGTTGTTCATATGAGCCCTTGAGGTCCCAAGGCGTAAACTTGCTTTTTCAAAATCTAAATTTCTGATTAATCAAATTTGAAATGTTTGTTTTTTCTTTTTTTTTTTCCAAGAACTCAAAAAATTAGAAAGTCTTCAATGGCGGAAAAAGTGAAAACAATCTTGTGATTGGGTTTTTTCTAGTCTACAATTCTGTGGGATATTTCAGAACTCCACTACGTATCATTAGGATGCCTTTGAATCGAGATTTAGATGAAGCTATTGCTATTTTTAATTTTTAATTTTAATTTTATATTTCTCTTTTGTTCTTTTCTAGAATTTTTAAGATAATTTTTATTAATTCGATTATTTAAATTTATTTAATAATATTGTTACACTAAATTGATTATGTTAGACGAATAGATTGCTGATATGTGTTTCTTTAATTTTATTAATTAATATTCACATTTTTTAATAAAACTCAAGTCACTTCTTTGTCTAAAAAAAATTATAGATTACTAATTTTTCAAACCAAACCATAAATTTACGGATTGATTCAAGTCTATTTGTGAATATGTTCATGAGCCTAAATGAGATTGTTTATGAGCCGGTTCACGAGCTTAAATCAATACTCGAGCTTAGCTCGTTTAGGTAAATGAGTTTTACTTTCGGTTCGAGTTCAACTCATTTAGATAAACAAGCTTTACTGTAGACTTGAGCTTGGCTCATTTACTAATTGCGTTTGAGTCAAGCCAAGCTCAAATAACTGGGATTGTTTGCGGCCTTAGATTTGCCGGTGCCCATCACTCAATGCGCAGTTCATGGAAAAGAGATTAATTGAATCTTTTCTCTTTAATATTTTCCTGCAAATTTGTCAACTTTTGTATAGGATCATAAGAGGTTTTCTGTTTCCATTAAAAAATAATTCTATTTCTATAAATTTCTATTTCTTTCTTAATCATTATTAATACTTGAAAGTGATGGTTTGTGTCAAAAAATACCTATAATATTGTATCACGATTACTTTACTCTCTCTCCCTTCTCTCTCTCTCTTATATTCTCCATTAATGCTTTTTTTTCCTTTTAATTGTTATAATTAGTTATTTTTTATATACTCTATTGTTCTCACTCTTTTCTCTCTTTAAATTTTTTTTTAATAAAACTATTATTACTTTATTTTTATTTTTATTTTTAGAAACGAAGTGCGAGTATATCATACGCTAATTGGATGTGATGTCCGAGTGCCGGGGTCAAGGGGTTGGAAAACATTAGCATCAAATAAGTTTAAAAAATAAAGATAAAGTTACAGGTGGCAAAGGGACATTTTTTTTTTTTTGTAGTAATGAGAAGACGGAGTGAACATTACGTCTATTTTGGTCCAAAAGGAATAAAAAAAAAGAACAATATGTCTGCAATACATTAAAAATTTTCCAAAATATGGATAACTTAAAAATAATTATTAAAATTCACTATCCACTGTAAAATTAAGTGTACAAAATGGGATATTGAGAATTTTATATAAATTGCGTGCATTAACAGCGATACAATATTTGACAAGCATTCCAATGGATTAAGGAAAAAATAATAATATTTAAAAAAATTATATTAATCCAGATAAAAAATAATCTTAAAAATAAGTAAGTTAACCTCGTCTTTTGAAGAGATAAGGTTAAGAACAATCTCATCTTTTTAAGAAACAAGATCACTATAGAGGATCATTTATTTACACTAATTTTATTTTTTAAAAAAGAGGAGATCGATAACTTATATCCTCGTATTTTTAAGAAAAAAATTTATTCTTAGAGTTGTTTTTTGATTTGTGGAATTTTTTTTAAATGTTATTATGTTTTTGGTTATCCCGCATTCCAATATCGCTGTCTAGAAGCACAATATAATTTTCGTAGATACACCGCATTATCGCGATTTAGCAACCATTCATTCTTGACAGGATTAATGACCGGTCATTGCGCCTATCATCGCGGTTAGCGGTGGCTTCCTTTTTGGGCAGAGAGAGGGGGGAGAGAGAGAGAGAGGCAGTGAAAAAGCGAGGGAGCAAGAGAAGAGAAAAAAATAAAAAGAGATGAGCTTGACTGTCCGGTGTCTGAGTGAACAGTGCGGCTCATGTCTACTACACGGCTCGACGATCCAGAGAGACTGAAAAAATTTTGAAATTAACATATGGCTGATATATTTAATATATATTCTATCTTATGAATGCGATTTTAAAATTATATTCATATAATTAATTTTTATTATACTTATTTAAGTAATTCCTTTTAAAAAGATTTTATAAGAAATAATTTCTGAGAAGATGGATTCAAGTACGCCTTTTAAAAAATACGTCTTAGTCAATTCTCTAATTTGTGTCAGCTTGTAATTTTTAGCTTTGAAATAGTTAGCAAAGACAGTTGGGTTTGCATTTTTTATAATTTTTTATTATGTCTTTATTTTTTTTTTAATTTTGTATTTTTTTTCTGATGTTATGTACTTAAGTATGTGTGATATTATTTACGAGATTAGAGATCACTTATATTTGGAAATTTTTATTTTATTAAATCTATTATCAAGGACCAATTGAAAATTTACACGTGTTAAGAATGAACTTAAAATAATAAGAAAGTTTGTGGAAATCTGTGTAAATTCTAGAAAGTTTTAGTACTTAAATAGATGCAACTAAACGAACAATGTCGCCTAGTGTTAAGGACTAAGGGAACCATTTTTCCTTTTCTTACTTAAATTATTCTGTAACTTGCAGACTCTCGTACTTTAATTTGCTCATATATGCTTAGACTCTTTATATTTGTAATTGTGTCGTTTGACCTAAAATCTTTATAAAAGGTGTTTTTGGATCCTGTTTTATTCTCTTTAGGGATTTAAAAAAAAAACCTATAATACTATTTGCCTTCGGATAAAATAATTTTAAAATATTAAAAGAACTTTTATTATTTTAATGAGAAAAATGACCATGTGAGAGTTACAGACTACTTTTTTTTTCCCCTCTCAAAGATTAAAGATCTAAATACATAACCAAATATATATGAAGGAAAATTTCTTGGTCCAGTTTTTTTTTTCCACCTATTGAACCGTTGATGCTAATTATTATATTTATTTTTAGTTTAGATCATGAATATGACATAAAACACTATATAAAATTACAAATGACACAAATAAACACAATTACTTTATTACTTGATCACTTATGATCTATAATCAATTTTTTGTACTTTTAACACAAAGAGAATTTGATCGAAAAGAAAAAAAAATAGAATAACACAAAAAACAACCGCTAACATAAGTGCGAGCCCTAAATTTTTAGCAACATAGGACGAATTAAAACATAGACACCTAGTGAAAGCTATTTGTCCATTTTGGTTATTTAATTTTCATTGGTTCTTCATTTTTAGAATCATTGACACATTGATTTGATTTAAACCAGTGTATAGAGTAGTTTTAACTTTATAGCTGCATGTGGGGACCGTTCTTTATATGCATTTAAAGAGGATGTGATCAAAGCCTTGTAGTCTTTCTTAGAAAAACCCATCAAGTCATCTTGTTTTGTCATCTTCGTAGTCTTTGCGCTGCCCTCACGTCTACGTTCACGTTCACATCGGCATCGTTTTCCTGATTCTACCAAAGGTACTGACATGATACTTATTATGTTTCTATGAAAGTTCATGGTGGTTGACAGCTAAACACTTAATCACGATTAAAAGTATTCTTTCTTCCCTTTATCCCTAAAGGAAAAAAAAATTCACATTTTCATCGAGGCTTTTCCAATAAATTGATCATGATGAAAAGTATGTTTCGTTTATAATATGCGTCGTCGGTTCTATTGTCTACCATATAAAGGGGTTTGATATTTATATATAATATGAACCAAATCGCATTGGTTTGAAGGGAGAGAAATAGTTTTAAACTTGTGTAGGAGAATTTTATTTCAACTTTAATTGATTAACAAATTTTACATTCTTCGCATTTAAATTAATTATTTTAGCTTAAAAATTCAAAAATTACACCCATAAAAAAAAAAAAGAGAGAGATGTATACAATTGCATATCAAATGGGTGAAAGATACTTAAACTTTTTTTAGGGTAAATTACAAAAATGTTACATGTGTTTTGTCCTTTTGCAACAAATAACATGTGATTTTTTTTTTTTCAACAAAGAACTGACCTAAGTTTTATTAACAAGTGTTAATGTTATGTTAGTTAATGAAATTAAAGAGATACATGGTAGCAACCTATTTGTCTAACACAATTAATTTAATTTAGGAATATTATTGAATTAAATTTAAATAAAAATATTAACCATTATCTTAAAAATTCTAGAAAATGAAAAAAAAGGTAAAAGTGAACTAAAACAAATACAAAAACATATGAATGCACCAATTAAGCTTTTTGTAATTTATCCTATTTTATAATAATTCAACGTGATTGATAAGTAAACAGACCATTTTAAATACCCATAAAATGGAATAATAATAAAAAAACAATTAAAAGAATTGTTACGTACTCATATCCAAGCATATTATCCAGGGCCCCTATGGACCAAGTAGGATAAGTTACATAGTTTAGCATTTACAAAATTGCAATTATGAGTCCTCTACTCTCTACTCTCCTCATCTTATTTATCTCGAAAGTGGATGGAAGTGTTTCCGTAGACCACCTACACTCAAATCATCAAGTCAACGGTTGACTTGTCAGGACCCACTTCTTTAGTTTTTGCCAACTAAAGAGTAGCATAAATACGTCTCCTTACTTACTCCTATCACATTATTCATAGATAAGTTTTACCTAGTTTTCTTTCCATAATAAAGTTGTTTGTCCTCGAAATGGCAAAATTTTGCTTCACTAGTTTTCTTTCTGCAACCCCACTATTATTATTATTATTATTATTTTATTAATGCTAAGTACTTTGCAGTTTTCTCTTTGCAGCAATGTAACGTTCATTTGCTCGGAAGAAGAAAGAGATGCTTTGATCAACTTCAACCAAAGTATCACTTACATTCCCCCCTCTTCAACTTTCTTCCGTTCATGGACTGGCTACAATTGCTGCAAATGGAAAGGTGTTACTTGCAATAGAGTCAATAGCCATGTCGTCAAGCTAGCTATAACACCATTGCTTGGACCCTTCAAAGCTACAGAGCTTGGTCCTAGTTTGCTTAGATTGCGATACTTAAACCACCTAGACTTAAGCGGAGTTTCTTTCATGAATGCCACAATTCCTGAATTCATTAGAGAAATGAAACAGTTGAAGTATCTCGACATTTCATTTCTTATCTCTGATAGTAAAATTTGTGATGTCTATCATCTAGGAAATCTTACAAACTTGGAATTTCTAAGTCTACGATGTCCCTCTGAGAGCCCAGTTAAGGATGTTGAATGGCTTTCTCATCTTCGAGCAATAAAACATCTTTACTTAGAGGAAGTAGATCTTGGAGGAACTCATGGCCTGATGAAGACCCTAAACTCGCTTCCGTCGTTGTCTTTTTTAACTCTGTCATCGTGCCATCTTAATCACTCTCATCTGCATGCTAATTCTAATTTTAATTCCACCACTTTTCTTCCAAAGCTTCAATGCTTAGACCTTTCGGCCAATTCCTTTGAAGGTCCTATCCCCACTACATTTCAGAACATGACTTCTTTAAAAGTCCTCGACCTCTCCCTTAACTCTTTCAATGGCATGGTCCCGAGGTGGTTTGGGAAATTTAGCGATCTTATCCATCTTGGTCTTTATGATAATGATTTTCAAGGTATTGAAGGTGGCATTTTTTCACTCCTGAGAAATTTATCGAATCTGAAGACACTGAATTTATCCTACAATCTGCTCCAGTGGGATCACATGTTTTTGAATGATGGAGAGTTGCCATTGAAGAAATACAACTTAGAGGAACTGCATCTATCTGCGAGCAATCTCACTGGTCCCATCCCAGTGACTTTGGGATCATTGTCAAACCTAATCACACTTGATCTTTCTCATAATACGTTTGTTGGGTCAATTCCAGATTCTTTAGGGAAGTTATTAGTATTACGAGTGTTGGATCTTTCTGGCAATTTTATGTTGAGTGGCATCATTCCTAAGTCATTAGGGAACCTATGTGCTTTAGAGTCCTTGGATCTATCATGGAACAATCTCACTGGTCCTGTCCCAGTGACTTTGGGATCATTGTCAAACTTAAACACACTTGATCTTTCTTATAATATGTTGAGTGGCATTCTTCCCGAAACATTAGGGAGCCTAGGAGCTTTAGAGTACTTGTATCTATCTAATAATGCTTTGAACGGAACCATCCCAGATACTCTCGGTCGACTTTCTAAACTTGTTCGGTTATATTTGTCCAGCAATAGATTAGAAGGCATAATCTCCGAAGTCCACTTTTCAAACCTTTCAAATTTACTGGTTTTGGACTTGAGTGATAATCCCTTGACTTTGAAGGTGGATTATAAGTGGGTACCTCCTTTTCAACTCGAAGTCATCAGCTTGGGTTCTTGCAAGATTGGAACTACAGGATTTCCTCAGTGGATACAAACTCAAAAAGAGGTTGATGATTTGAATCTCTCCAATGCTCATATTTCAGGGACAATTCCTGATTGGTTAAGTCACATTAATGTTTCTACAATAGATCTTTCACACAACCAGCTTACTGGACCCATGCCTAGATTAGTTTTGCCGAATCTATCTGAGTTAGATCTATCTAACAACTCCATTTCTGGACCCCTCTATGAAGACATGGGTTATATATTACCGTCATTGGAATATTTGTACCTGAACGATAATCATGTAAATGGAACTATTCCATCATCTCTATGTAACATTAGTGATTTATCTGAAATAGATCTTGGAAGGAATATGTTATTCGGAGTGCTTCCATCTTCTATTGGATCCCTATCCAGGCTGCTATCACTACACTTGAATGACAATGGTCTTCAAGGAGAGATTCCAGAATCATTGGCAAATTGTCAAGATTTGGTCGTCTTAGATCTTGGTGGGAACAATTTTAGTGGCAGCATACCACCGTGGACTGGATCGCAACTTTTTCACATTCAAATTCTAAGACTGAGAAAGAACAACTTCAACGGAACCATCCCTCCACAACTTTGTTCTATGTTGAAGCTTCGGGTCTTGGACTTGGCAGAAAATAACCTACAAGGAAGCATTCCTCGATGTTTCAAATCTATGAAAGGCATGCAGACAATGCCATCACCAGCAGATTACCCAGTTTATTATAGAGGAAATCCTCTTCGGGCAGATTGGGATCGAGAGAAAGCAGTAGAGATCATGAAAGGAGTAGAAATGGAGTACACAACCGTACTACGATATGTCGCTGATCTTGATCTATCAAGCAATTATTTGAATGGATCGATACCAGAAGAATTGACATTGCTTTCTACACTGCAAGGTTTGAATTTGTCGTACAATAATTTTTCAGGAAAAATTCCTAAAAGAATTGGAAATATGAAGTCACTGGAGTCTCTTGACCTATCCAACAATCATATTTCGGGAACTATACCAGAGAGTATTGCAGCTCTGTCATCGCTAAGCCACCTTAACTTGTCAAACAATGAGTTGTCAGGGAAAATCCCAAACGGAAACCAACTCCAAACACTTGACGATCCATCCATCTATGCCGGAAACCCTTTATTATGTGGATCACCACTCCGTCATCAATGTCCAACTACTCAAAGGAAAAAAAATCCTATTGGTGATGGTGGTGGCGATGGTGATGGTGGGATTGATGTATCGGAAGAATTGTTGTTCTGGATAATAGTGATGGTTGGATATGCGACTGGGTTTTGGGGAGTCATCGGTGTTTTGGTGTTAAAGAAAAGTTGGAGATTACGCTACTTCAAGTATGCTGAAGAAGTCAAAGACAAGGTGTATGTGGCTATAGCAGTAAAGGCGAACCAATTCAATAGAAGACTGAGGGGACGTATTTAGTTATAAGCATAAGCTTCTCATCTCATCCATCCTTTTTTTTTTTTTTTTTTAATCTTAATTTTCTGTACTTAGTACTTGTTTGATCGTCTTCTAGTACTTGTTTAGTTGCACTTGATTGTCTTAGCATCATCTGTATTTTATATGTTGTTAGTTCGTCTACGACTTTTATTGGATTTGTTGTGGAGGTAGCGTTTAATTATTTTCTCATTTGTATCAGGCATGACAATTTAAACGGCCCACTAGATCTAGTAACATTTACCAATCTTTTAATTAGGTATTAAATCAATCTTTTTAAAGTTCAGTTATTAATAATTTTTTTTGTGAAAATTCAAATACCATTTGTAACATTAGCCCTAGGAAAATTTGTCACGTTATTTATATTGATGATGTGGTTATTATTTAATTTTAATTATTTATTTAAATATGAACTTCCTAAATATTCATGTCTGATCATAAAACTAATCTTAATTCTCATATCTAAAATTATTTATAAGACGGGTGTGTCTGTTTGTTTTATCATCTTCTTGTTATTTTGGCATCATATTTTTGTGATCTTCAAATAGGTGTTTATCAAGAAATTGATACCGATGAAAAATTGATAATTTTACTTATAAAAAGATTAAATAAATACGATATTAATATCATACTAATAAGTTATGGATACTGATATGTACGAATATGATAAAAAAAAATATCTGATAATCCTAGCACAAATGAACTACATAAATAGAGAATCGAAAAAGACTCTTTGGAAAAGAAATGTATACGTCCCATCTAAATAGTAACTTCACATAGCCCGAAGTGGAAACCAACCTTCTAACGCTTCGGGAGATGGGATATTTTACTCTTTGAATTTTATACGTATTTATACTGTAGATAAATTGCACAGACCACCTCTTCATCCTTGCTGGCAGCTCATGTAATGCATTCGTATACATATTTTGAATACGTCTTGTCTTATCCGGAACCATTAGATGAATTCTCCTCAAAGTGAAAACTTCATAAAGCCAAAATCATTCTTTCATGAAATAAATATACTATAAAAACTGAGTATATCACTTTTTATCAATCTCATGAAATAAATATACTCATAAAACAAAAGTCAGTAAACAAGAGTAAAATAGTGCATGAAAGGCCAAAGCTTTGCATAAAATGCACTTTTTTTAGGAGTGCGCTTCTAGCTCATTAGCAAAAAAAATCCAACTTGTTTCGAAAGCATGTTGTCATGAACCTAGAGGGTCATTTTATGGAGAGATTGGAACCCCTAAAATTGCATTACCGTTTTATGAATTCTCATATTTGGTTTTGTAAAATACAAAAAATTTAACATACATATATAAAAATAACAATAATAAGGAATTATAATAAATCAATAATCATTATGAGATCTCTTATCGAAAACCTTCTAAATTCTAAAGTTAATTGCAATAAAGTATTTTAAAATTACGAACTCAAATATAAAAAATAGATATATATACACATATGGTAATGGATTTAGAAATATTAAAATTTTGATAAGTAACTCTAACAACATAAAAACGTTGACATGGAACCAGAAAATAGATTTGGAAAAAGGAAAAAAAAAGTAGAAACCCATGGAACAAAATGACGACAGTAGCAAAAGTTCACGATTTATGGATAATCCTTTTCAAAGCTTTCCCTTCTCATGAAAAGTCTGCACCACATCAACTGCACAAGGCTTAACAAAACTCTAAGTGGCAAGATATCTTATGAAGTCTTATGATTACACTTCTCTATGACATTTCCCTTTAGGAATAATGTTAGAATTGGTACATAAACTTTGAAAAAAATTAATTTAGTGAATAAACTTTGAAATTGATCAATTTAACTTTTAAAAGAACTTTTTGTACACACCAATAGTACTTTCATTATATTCTTTTAAGTATTAAATTGGTCAATTTCAAAATCCAAATACTAAATTACATATTTTATAAAAATTCAAATTTTTCGTCACGTTAACCCTTTCCTTTAATCCAATGATTATTCCTTCTCATGTACACTAGAAGTGTACCTTAACTAATCTCTTCCTTGCACACCACATAAGAAACCCAAGTTTCAATTCCTCCTCCATTTTCCATCCCATCCTTCAATCAAACACAATCCTCATGACATTACAATAATAAGCTCTACATTCTTTTTTTCTTTAACTCAACTACTACTAATCGGAAATCACCACCGAGTCAGAAATAACATCACGTCACTACCTTGTTTGGATTATCACTCACCACTACCTTCGTCAAACTCACGACTTAGCCATCTATGACTACGCATGACCCCACAGTAAGATACCCCTCTCCAAATCTTTGCCCTCTTCATATCTATCTTAAGGACCATCAACTTCAAAACTTCCGCAAAACTCCACACCTCATCATGTAACTTACATAAACTAAATCTAAGTGAAAATTTTGATGCATTAACATGACTTCTAGACCGTAAATTAAAACAACATAAGACACGGGTCAAAGCATGCTAGGATATAAGTAGCTAATAAGTAGGAGAGTATAAGTAATGATCAAGTTTAATGTTCATACCATTGTTTTCCTTCTTACTAGACGATTTCAAGAGTTTCGCGCTACCTTCAGACTATCACGACTAGTCATGACAAGACCAGGGAAAGTGGGTCTTTCATTGCTACTTTATTTGTATTGACCATGAAATGTTATTAGTACCTAGAATGAACTTTTTGTACACATTAATAATACTTCCGTCAAATTCTTTTAGATTCTAAATTGATTAATTTCAAAATTTAGATACGTAATTACCTATTTTATTAAAGTTAATGCACCATTTATGATATTATCTCTTTTAAAAATAAACTAATATTGTATATATATTCTTTTTAGTTTAATTAGTTAGATCACCTATAAAATAGGCATCATAAGACATGTCCTTCCGCATAAATGAAACAAAAGCATGTTTGTGACTTTTAGGTATTATTTAAATGTAACATGCTACATATTGAACCTCTATTCGATTAAAAAATGTATATCTACAAATGAGACTAATGGACTTTGCCATAGTAATGTTAGATAAGAACACTATGTTTGACAACCTTTTAAAAAGTGGAAAACTCAAGAAAATTGTGAATAGGAATATGTAAGAGAAGAAATTTTTACTTTTGTATAGATACAAAAAGTGGAAATAGATGGAAATTATTGAAAATTGAAGAGGAATATGATCATATTACTCTATATTATTTTTTTTTGCCTCCAATTTTAAAAGACACTTTTGTAACTTCTCCCTGCTTCCACTCTTCAAATTTAAAGAGAAATTATTGAGGCTTTTAAGTGGAAACATATTCATCTTGGAAAAAAAAATAAAAAGGAAACATTTTGACTAAACTCCATTCCCTTCATCCACTTTTTACCCTCTTCAAAATTGTTTGACATATCCTTTTTGTTCTATTGTCCATATAATATATAGACACGCAAAGACTCAAAACCTACAAAGGAATTTTGCGATCAGATTTGGTTCAATGAATCTCAAAATATTGCTTCACTAAAGTTAACCAATGAACATGATCTAATCCATCAAACTCAGAAATAGAGATGATCTTAGCATTTCATTTATAATCCTCATCATTAAGCAAATCAAACTCCATCGCCACCTTACCATTCGTGCTCAAGACCTATTCGGTATTATTCTGATCATTAGAATTCCCGATAGATTCTATAACCGTACTCATTTCTCGCGATCCTTTCAACAAGTCTTGTATCATCATTTGGATATTAGCAATGGAGCTATCAATCGAACTAACCTTGATATTCGTACTTCGAGTCTGTTGTTGAAGCTCTGGCACATAACCGTACATCTCTTCTCCTATTTCCTTACTATCTTTCTCCATCGATTCCAACCAAGTCTCCATGCGAGTCATATTGCAACTCTCCTAGTGTTTTCTACAGACGGTGCTAATTGATACAAGTCGCAATCAAGATATAGAACCAAAGTAAAAAAACTCAATCAACTAAGCAAAATAGAGACTAGAGCTTACCAGTTAGGGTTCTTAGCTCCGACAATCTCTCGCAACAAATTTTTTTGAACAATTGAAATGTATATTCTTTTTTGCCTCTCTCCCTTTCTAGCATCTCTTATTTATACTCTGGAACTAACACTTCTAACTAACTATATCCATGTCAGCACTCTATATAATAGTCTATACTAACTACTACACTCTATACTACATATACCACATATACTACACAGTATTACACAAACATTACTGTTTAATTCTCCTACTATAAACTTGCACTATGGGCTGATGACCCCTCTGTTCCGTATCAATATGCTTGAATGGAGATTGCATAAACAATTTCCAATTTAGTTACTAACTTGTTAAGAGGCCATTCATCTTTGATGTTGTATCACGTTCATAAATAAAATAGTCACATAATTTTAGACTGGCATACGATAGAGAGACTAGTTCTTCTAAGTAAACAAGTTTGAAATTTCTGTAGGGGTAAGTCCTCTATGCATTATAATCTTATTCCTACCTCTAATGCAATAGGATGGTAAGTTAAATTTGAGTTACAATTTATCAAGTGTATCACTAAAATTTCACATTTTCCTTCTGGTTTCCTTCTTCTCCTCCTCTCTGGGTGTGCGATAATAATCCGATTAAATGTGCTATTTAAATGATATCCTGGCTTTGCACCTCCGCTATGGATAAATAGTGCAAATACAAAAGATTAACTCTTTAGGATCTTGTCTTTTTTGTTTCCACCTTCATAGTTGATCTTGCCTGATGAGGTGTTAGTTTTAGTCAAACTGATACATATAATTCATAGCTCATTGGTCCAGTATCTGATAAGGTTTATAAAGAAGTTAATGTTAAATGAAATAATGTTAAAATCTTCCCATGAACTTTATGCCTTTATTATTATTATTACTTTTTTAATTCTAAACCTGATGTTTAAAATTATTATCGCATCACATCCAATCAAACCTTCATTTGTTAAATTATACATATATATTTTGGAGTTGATTAATATCATATATGTTCTGTTAAACTTAAACTTTTCGTATTTATTACTTGTAGCAGATAATCATTTGTCGAAATAGAAGCATAGATAAGATACGAAACTTAATGGGGAAAAATGAAAAAAAGAAAGTCAACGCAAGTAGAGGTATTTTTACATCAAATGAATCTCACCCGGAGTGAATTCAGAGCTGTTGGTTTCTGGGCTGTTTCATGAGGAAGAAAGAGAAATTCCATTTATAAGAGAATTTCTTGTAAGTTGTAGCCACTAAGGGTTAAGGTAAGTTAGATCAAAATAACTGACATGGTGTAGCTATAGACTGCTACAACCGTCGTAGAGATTGTATATAACTTAAATTGCAATAATATTGTTATTGAATCGAATTCAGTAAATGATATTATGAAGTGGTTGTATTTACCTTGTGCTAATGAATCTTTCCTCCCTTTTGTGATTTTATTATGTAGTGCAAGAATGAGGGAGTTTGCTAATTTCAGGCTTTGCAATCTTGGCTAGATAATTTACATACTATTAGCATTGATATACCAAAATGTTGTTGAAGATGAATTTAATCGATATTAATAACAAAATTAATAAGTTAGTATTAAGAGTTAATTTATTGATATATTATATCGTAAATATCTTAAGTAATTTCCACCTTCTCATTTTTGATAGGCGGCTCTAAGGATTTCATGAGTTTGGATCCATGGTCTATAAACCAGCATTTTTTTAAAAGTTTAACTTGAAACTTCAAATGAAATTTCAAAATAAAAAATAAAATTTATTTGAATTCTAGTTCGTATACAACCACATTCAACTATAGTTATAATTTTAATATCGTGAAACTATAAAAAATCTAGAAGCTACAAAGAAACATTGAAAAATATACTTATTCCTTATTATTCGTAGCAACATAATAAATACCAATAGTAAGAGATAATTTATCAATCAACATGGAATATTAAAAAATTTTATTGTCATTTAAATATATCTATATACATATATTCCTTTCTACTGTAGTCTTTCTTTTTCTATTTTTTCCTTTTATCAATGGACCCATTTAAACTATGGAACTAGTGTGTCCATGCTAAGTTAAGACCCGTGCCTTTTGGATAAGGTTGCTAAATTGACATGCTAAGTCAATTTCTAGTTGGGTTTTAGTTCAGACCGGAGCCATGTCAAGGTCTAATTTGCACTGTTAAAATTTTAAAACAAGTTAAATCAAGTCAAATTTAACTAATAATTAAGGTTAAATTTAGGCATAACTAATTTCAAAACTCCAGTTGACTTTAACTCAATTGAGTTTAAATATTTTAGCTTAAACTTGGCTTGAAATACTTTCTAACTTGATCAGCTTCACTCAACCAAATTGCTTAGACTCCTTGCTTAAAAGATTGCATTCATTTGAAGTATGCATGCACATGAGTTGAATTCAATAAACCTCAAAATATATTTATTTTTATTCAAGCTTGATCAGTTTTGTGGATTCATTTAGCCAAATATGTTCTACTTTAAATTCAAATCAATAACTACGCAGCAACCAAAAAATTAAAAAAAAAATCAATAACTACTTGAGTAGCTAGAGATCAAACTTGAGTTTAGGTTAAACTCAAGGAAATGTTGAGCTGTTCGTATGGCTTATTGGCTAGTTAGTTCATTTATACCTCTATAACAATAACGCACCTCATTATTTTAAGTTTGTATAATATTAGTTCTTATATTAATTAAACTAATATATAACAGTATTTATATTAGTATTATTAGCAATATTACATAATTAAAATAATATGAAATACTAATATTATATAAATGGAATATCAGACTCCTTTTCTAGTTAAAATGGAAACACAATTATAGAAATAATTTTCTAGAT
Organism: Combretum micranthum; assembly: GCA_024138025.1. Lineage (NCBI taxonomy): Eukaryota > Viridiplantae > Streptophyta > Magnoliopsida > Myrtales > Combretaceae > Combretum > Combretum micranthum. Next base: position 684,861 of record JAMXBD010000490.1, on the reverse strand, counting down.
AAATTAAACTTAAGGGGCATTTTTATTTCTTTTTGTAACAATTATAGTGATATAAGCTTAATATAAAAATTTAATAAGTTAATATCCTTATCAAACTAAGGAGTCAAGGGGAAGAAAAATTAGCAAATCATTCACTGTAACATTAATATTGGTTGCTCTTTAAGGTACAATATAGATATTTTGGTTCTCCAAACTCAAATCAAATAACTTGGTCTATTTTCCAAATCAAAACCTTATCCTGAATCCAAATTGTCTAATTCAAAACCCTAATCAAAAATCAAATTATTTATTCCAATAGGGAATTAGTGCATGTGCTTAATAAAACATTATTCATATCCAAATCGCAAAGCATTGGTGTTGTTGTTTTTATTGGCTTCTTTCATCATGGGATTGCAATTGAAATAATACCTACCCATGTAAGCTCTTGAAAAAAAATCGACCCATTATCACTATAAGAACTTGATTCTTATGAGCAATGCATTAGTCCTCGAAAAACCAACGTGATGTACGTCGGATAAACCTCCCTGACCTAGAGTTAGAAGAACAGCACTAACCATTAAGCCGGGTTTAGCTTATAAGGAGTGACCATTTAATTTTAGCAATGGCTCATTGGCTCCTATGGTACCTCGGTGCACCTCCGGTTCATGCACAAATATAGACGACCTCTACTAGTAATGTAGGTACGATTTCCTTAAGAAACCCATGGCTTTCATCATAATACCTCAATATACTCCATTAGCATGTAATGCATATCCATTTTTTATACTTGAGACTCGGATATATAATTATTCCAATTTTCTAATTTGGTGAACAACCATACAGCAAAGACTAGGATGTGCACACCATATGATGTATCACTCTATAAGCACTTCATAGTCATCCAACATTCAACCACCACCAACCATCCAGTAGCTTAATTCAATTAATTCTTATTGTTGCCTTCACAAGCAGAACTAGAATAGACTTACAAATTAAATACTGACTTCATTTTTTACATTTGTTTCGAGTTTAGAGTAGATTTTAGCAATTATCAATACACAGAGTCAAATGGACACAAGTACCGGTTATAATATCACCAAGCCATTATTTAACAATATCAGAATAGCTAGAACACAAGTTCAGATATAAGATTCTACAAAGTAACTAAACTGTTCTATATTATTTTACTGATTTTATACATTTTGATTATAAATAGAATCGCAAGTTCTACATAAATGTAAGAAGCATCGACATCTCTCAAAGGAGAGAAATCTAATTTCAATGTAACTCATAAGCTTATTATTCCAAAAAGCAATAAAAGAACAATTTTGCAAAACAAGCAGAAGTCCCAAAATCAAACTCATTATGATGATGATAAAGTCTGGTATAACTCAAGAAATGCATCTATGGAGCTCACTTCTATAAATTAAAATTTTTAATTGTACAATAGAAAAATAATGATGAATTACAACTATTACACTATTACCATATATGTAACGCAACGACAAAAATTTCCCATAAAACTTCGAGCAAGTTGACAAAAATGTGCATAAATATGAGCAGAGTAGGGAAAAGGGATTTGATGGGAGCAAATCCAGAACTATTTTCCATTTCGAAGTCTTTCTAGTTCTTCTTCGGCATCTTTCAATTTTTGTCTAAGCGTCGCTATTCTTTGCTCCAAGGCTTCTACACTACCTTTACTTGTTAAAGGTTGATAAGGAGAAACAAAATGATGCGAAAACAATCTTAAAGCTTCGACTCCTGTCACCTGCAAAACAAATTTAGATTCATAAAAGAAAAAAAAAGAAGAAAAAATTGTAATTCAAAAGAGAAGGTAAAAATCAAAATGTAAACATAACGAACCGAAATCCTCAAGTATCAATGGTTTAATTGTTCACTTATAAATATCTGGGTAAGTGGAATACATAGAAAATATCAACCCTCTATGTAGCCATAGATCGACTAATAACATTAATGAAGAATGTCCTGGAAGGAAAATTAGAACAGTTCTTTCACTAGTCAAGTGATGAACCAGCTTATGAACTATCAGAAAACATCGACCATCAATCCTAACGATAAAACCAGTCATACTTCACATCTATCGCGGCGCCAATTCACCTCTTGTGGCAGCAAAGGGAGCTTGGTGATGTGAAAGTCATCGTACAACAGTAAAATTGATCAAAATATTTCTGTTGCATCCGCATTCTAGCCTTGAGTAACTTCGACACTGAATCTATAAACAGTAGAGATTTATAAGATCTTATGCCTATAAGAGAGAGCAAACCTTCTTCATCAAATAGTACTTGATTAATGATGATATTATGAGTGTCGATCTCGAACTTAGTTGGCTCTTGCACCAGTCTCTCCGTTTCATAGAGAGATAGAAACTCGGGAACACAAACACAAACAAAAGTAGTCAAGTCCTGTAAAAGCAAATTGAATTAGTCAGAATTCTTAGAAAGCATAGTCAATTATCAGGGTAAATGATGTGTCTTTACTTTCACTTTTTTACAATTTGGTGTCTAAAAGATCATCAAGTGAAATTATACTGTCTCAATTTAAAAGAACGTTTATAGTATATGTATCGGCATTAGTGTGACTGGTAACAGACGTTAAATTTAAAAATAATACAATCCTAATCCATACAAATAAAGTGCCTATTATATTTTTTCATTAAAATTTAGAATAATGTAATCAATTTTTTTTTGTGTGACCTTGTCCTTTTAAGACATGCCAAATTTTATGCAATCAAAGACCTCTTGAGACTCATCTTTTCTTTTTAAAAAATAGCACAAGCACATATCCAAGACTTTTCATGTAAATTTTCAAATTGCCCATAATTTGATATTTAAGATAATCTAGGTACAAATTGACTAACTATTCCCTTTCAGCAATTAATATTAATAGAATATAGTATATGTCAAACCCATAAATTTGATTTTGGTACTATACTGTGCAATGGTTTTAAGTTAAAAACAATTGAACTTTTTAATTAATGTATCAATAGGGCTAAATCTAAAAATAGTCAATTTCATCCCTTTTTCAAATTTCATCATTTTTATTTAAAATATATTTGATCTATTATATTTTTAAAGTGCTATTTATAATATTAAATTGAATGAGACGTTTTTGGTATCTGATATTTATTAATTAATATTTACAATTACAAGTAATAATTTAAATTCGGTGGTTCTCAATCTTACTTGGATAAATATGAAAGCTGTTATAGTGTTCACCGTAACACCAGCCACTAACCATGAAATTGAAATCCACTAGCAAGTCCAATTTTAAAAGACTTACTAGGTTTATGTTTTTATCTAAGCACATATATCGCAAGTACATTAGCCACATGTAAATTGATAAGGCAAGCCTTTAATGTCAGCTTTTGTTTAGGTATCATCTTTCCATGTCATTTCCCTCAAGTTTAGCGCTAGTTAATAGGCTTAGAACTATCTGATTTTACAATCATAATTCATAACATTTCACTATACATATGATTTTACATCGGACTAAAGTACCCTTTAAGAGATTTTAGTATCATTGAGTTTGCCCGTATTGAATATTATGCACAATCGAAAACTAGACATATATATGCAAAAAGTGAAAGGTTTGAGCACTCAACAGAACTATCTGATTGCTGCTTCAGATTTTGCTAAAGGCTGTTACCACCTATACTAATAAACATTACTTTGTAAATCTTTTGAAAATTGATTTTGACCTTAGACGCCAAATTGCGAAAAAGGGAAAGTACAAAATTTGGGCAGCCTTTATCCCACCAATTCTATATATAAATTCTTCATAAAATTCACAGGATAAAAGTTAGGAGAAAGGAACACAAAATTGCCTATTTACTTGCTCAATAACATCTTTCATCCCCTCAAAGTCATCATCCATGCCAAACATGCGGGTCATCTGCAGTAGAATTAGCAAAGATATCACTACGTAAGGATATATATGAGCTATCTATAATCAAATTTCGTGCAGTCACATTAATAAAGGGATGACCATCCGTTCATACGTGACGTAGGTGCGACCAAATGCACCTAGTAGGTGCATATGGGATTTCATATATATCATCCTTTGTTCATTAGCATATGGGATTTCAGAGCATACATGTAGAAAACTGAAGACCATGCATGGGTCCCATTTTCCTATTTATCAAAAATCAATGAAAGGGCACCTAATTCTACATACAAGCCATCCTACCAATTCTTATATGCATCTTCCTATGATTCATTAAGCATATGGGATTTCAAAGCCCACATATAGAAAAATAAAGACCATGTGTGGGTTCCATTTTCCTCTTTATCAAAAATCCATGGAAGAGCACCTATATCTGCATGCAACCCATACTACCTACTTTTCCCATGATTTCACACTTTCAATGGCCTGTAGCAATAATTCTTTTGGGTCTATAGCTTTACATGGTTTCAATATTTGGGATCCAATTCCTACAATCCAATTTATTGAAATTTAATTAACAATCCATTACTCAGTTATAAAAACGGAAACAGAATGCTGCTATAATCCATTACTAGTAAATCAAAATGGTCATGCTAACCAACCAAGCAAGGGAAGGGGAGGTATGTTTGGACTGGGGACAGACAAACAGCTCAAAAATCCAGTAGCCACATCTCATAACTTAGGCAAAATTGCATGACCTAATAGACCATAAAGTGTAATAATAAATTTTTTCAGGGTAACTAACTGTACAACAAGAAAAACGACATCAAAAACCAGTGATCTTACAAGAAAAGACATCATGCTTTTACAAACAAAACTGTGATCATCAGAGAGGAGAAGATTAGTTTAGAATGCACAACCTAAATCGCTAGTGCAATATAAATGCTATTCCCGTTCTTGATGGATAAAGAGAAAAAATCCATCAAGGGTAACTAATAGACCTAGGCAAAATTGCATGACCTAATAGACCATAAAGTGTAATAATAAATTTTTTCAGGTAACTAACTGTACAACAAGAAAAACGACATCAAAAACCAGTGATCTTACAAGAAAAGACATCATGCTTTTACAAACAAACTGTGATCTGATCAGAGAGGAGAAGATTAGTTTAGAATGCACAACCTAAATCGCTAGTGCAATATAAATGCTATTCCCGTTCTTGATGGATAAAGAGAAAAAATCCAGTATATGTTCTTGTTTGTTGACCAAAGTTGTACACGATTTTTTGGGGGGAAAAAATAAATAAAAATTTGACTAGAGAAAAAACAAAATATTGCCAATGTTTCACTAGCACAAATCATTAACAGGTGATGCTGTACAAATTTTGCAGCTCCACCCCCTCTCTTTTCTCTTTGATCATGAAGGGAGAGGACACACAGCCTTAAAACTCAATGATAAAGTTTGTTGTATGCTGCGATCAGAGAAAATTTAACTGATTCCAAAAGAAGTGGCTATAAAACTGAGTTCATTATCAGATAATCAATAATATTATTTTTCTAGGATTTCTCTTCAATATCTTTATATCATATAGATCTGCATTTGGAACGATGTAGAGCATTAACCCTAACATGGCAGGCAATAAGTTTTCATTAAATTACTATGAATATAAAGTAACCTATGTACATTGCATTTTTCTTTTTGGGTTTGAGTTTTGAGGGGACAAATTCCACTGTCAATCTCCACAGTTATAGTGTAGGAATGAATGCGTCGTACATAATTTATGTACCTGATTCAATAAGCCACCAAATTTGTTTTTCAAGGACATCACTTTGGCAAGCCCTCTCTCCAACGTGGATGGAAACTGAAGAAGTCTACGGATATGGCCTGCTGGAGTTGTATCAAATACAATAACAGAATAATCCATTGTTTGGACCAACCAGCACAAACATCACATGTGAGATAATTCTGAAAACAAAACTAAGAAACAAAGATGATGAAGAACCACGAGTATATAGTAATGGAGAATTATGTCCTAAAAAAGGACATGCATAAGATTTTCAGGAAGAGGCACCACCTACACAGATTGCCATAGGCAGTAACAGATCATAGATGTAATATTCACAACATGAGACTGAACAAAAAAGGGTAGTATTATAGTCAACATTTAAAAATTTATCTGCGTAGGAAAAGCAATAGAAGAATTGAAGTTAGGATGAATTCTACTTTCAAGAAAAATGAACTTGATAATTTCTTTCCATTTTCCTTGTTCCCCACGTGTAACTTCTTATTGTGACAATCACTTCATGAAATATCAAGTCAAAAAGACTTACTTCACCAGCCTCTTTAGAAACTATATACAATTCCTATAGACTTCTTATTATTGATAGAAGAGAGAGAAGAAGGGGAAAAAAAAAAAACCTAACTTGGATCTAAATTGCCTATTTGCCTAAATCAAAACCCTAATCCACAAATCAAATTATTTATCTGCATACAGAGTTAGTGCATGTGATATTATTCATATCCAAATTACTAAGCGTTGCTGCTGTTACATGTACTGGCTTCATTCATCCTTATTTTGCAATTGAAATAATACCTACCTGTGTTAGCTCTTGAAAAAAAAAAGAAAAGAAAAAAAAAATCAACCTATTATCATTACAATAACTTAATTCTTATGATCAAATTAGCCATCCAAAAACCAATGTGAAGTACGTCGAAAAAAACCCCTCCCTGATCTTATGACCATTAAGCTCAGTTTAGTCCATAAAAAGTGAGTACTTAGCAATGGCCCCTATGGTACCTTGGTACACCTCTGAATCCCTGCATAAATCTAAACAACTCCTACTGGCAATGCAGGTACAGTTTCCTTAAGAAACTCATGGCTTTCATCACAAGCACGACACTCCCCATTATCTTCTAGTTTACAAACGACGGTCCCAAGACCTCAATATACTCCATTAGCATGTAATGCATGTCTTTTTTTTTAATATCTGAGACTCAGATATATGATCATTCTAAATATTCAATTGGTGAACAACCATGCAGCAGGCACTAGGATGTGCACAATCATATAATGCATCATCCTGTGAGCACTTTAGTCATTCAACATTCAATAACCGCCAACCATCTAGTAGCTTAATACAATTGATTCTCATCATTAACCTAACAAGCAGAACTAGATTAGACTTGCAAATTAAAAACAACTAACTTCATTTTTCACATTTGCTTCGAGTAGAGTAGATTTTAGCGATTCCAAAGATTATATTTTCTTCATATGCTTTGACAACTTCAAATCTACACTTCTACTTTTTACCCTACGTTCAATTTTATGTTAACTCTATTTTGGGTCCATTCTAACATTCGAGGTTTCAAATTACCAAGTTTTTATTGAGGTGAGTATTTTCAAGATTAAGCATTTTAGAGCCAATATATGGAGGTTATAAAACTTTAACTGAAGAGAAACTCAAATAAGCTCCACGAAGAGTGAGGACAGCTGCAATTTTCAGTACAGAGTCAAATGGACACAATTACAAGTTAGAATAAGCCGTTGTTTTAACAACATTCAGAGTAGCTAGAACACAAGCTTAATTATAAGATTCCACAAAGTAAAACTGTTCTATATGGTTCTAATGATTTCATGCATTTTGATTCTAAATAGAATTATGAGTTTTACATAAATATGAGAATCATCTTCATCTCTCAATGGAGAGAAATCTAATGTCAATGTAACTCATAAAACTTATTATTCCAATAGGAGACAACAGAACAATATTGCAAAATAAGCAAAAGTCCAAAAATCAAACTCATTAGTATGATGATAAAGCCTGGTATGACTCAAGAAATGCTTCTATGGAGCTCACTTCTATAAATTAAAATTTTTAATTTTACAATAGAAAATAATGATGAATTACATCCACTACCATATGTGTAATGCAACAACAAAAATTACCCGCAAAACTTTGAGCAAGTTGAACAACAATGTGCATGGATCCAGACCTATTTTCCATTTCGAAGTCTCTCTAGCTCTTCTTCAGCATCATTCAATTTTTATCTAAGCGTAACTACTCTTTGTTCCAAGGCTTCTACACTGCCTTTACTTGTAGAAGGTTGATAAGGAGAAACAAAATGACGTGAAAACAATCTTAAAGCTTCGACTCCTGTCACCTGCAAAGCAAATTTAGATTCATAGAAAAAAGAATGTTATTCAAAAAAGAAGGTAAAAACAAACATAAAAATCGAAATGCAAACATATTGAAAAGAAATCTCCAGGTATCAATTATTTGATTGTTCACTTGTAAATATCTAGTTAAGTCAAATGCAAACTAGCAAGCCTCTATGTAGCTATAGATTGACTAACAACGTTCATGAAGAATTGTCCTGGGAGGAAAAATAGAACAGTTTTGAACTGTTATGAATAAACGATGATTACTGGTGAAATATTGAACACAAAATATTAATATATTTTCCATATTTGATAAATTAGGATTATATCATCCAAAAATTAAAAACTTATTCATTCTATTAAAACGTACGCTAGAAGACCTGAAAACATCCTTCCATTTGGAATTTTCATACTATATTTCCAAAAAAATTTTAACATATAACAGTGATCAGCAATCCGTTAATTCATTATGCCTTCTAAATTTCTTTAGGGTTTATGTTCTTTGTTTTTTATTAATTAAAGTTAATAAATTTTACGAAGAACAAGAATAATATCATTAAGACAAAGTGAGAGACAAATTATATACACTTGATACAAAGTATAAACTATGCACAACTCAAAGACTTCAAAGGTCCCAAGAATCTTAACAAGCAAAAAATTTGATTAGCCAACGCTTTTCTCACACTCATGCATACGAATACAAATGCACGAAGACTTGTATACCACTCTCAATTCACAGCTCACCACCATGGAAAAAGGAAATAGCAAATGGATTCAAGAAAACCAAATATATAACTAAGCATATAATAAATACCTCCTGATGACATTTTCCACCAGTTGCTACTGCAACGCTTTGGAGATCTCCAGTTACACAGCCAGCACAAAAACCATCTTGATCAAACAATTACTGCACATGCCCATGACAAAAATATTCATAAATTTTTGATAAATCCTGATCAATGGTACTTTTTTGGACATTCTTGGTACTTGTATACAAAGCACAATGCCTAAACATGCTCATGATGACGAAAACAAAGGGCCAGAAACATGAAAAACACTTATAGGGCCTTTTTTTATTCATTTCAGTTTCATCTTTTATAAATATATATAATATATATATATATATTTCAGCATTGTTTCAAAACAGTGTGTTTGGCAAAATTAAATTTCCAAAAAAATGAAAAAATAAGTGGTATAACCATGCGAGCATTTGCAGCATCATTTATCTAAGATTTTCAATCAAAATAAACCATTGCACTTTCTAATATCCCTTAATGTAGAGGCAATTAGGAGTCAAAAGAATGTTCCAAAACAGAACCCATATATGTATACTCTATTAAAGAGAAATCTATTAACAAAACTCACAACACAAGAAAAAAATTCACCACACAAGATAAAACCATGAAATTCTATGATTAAGACGCCTCGTCCTAATAAGAAAACTATCAGAACTTTTATATCACCTAATCTTAAATGGATTGGTAGGTGAAGCTCTATTTATCTCATTTACAAAATGATCCCCTGTAGAGTTAAGCTCTAACTTGAGCTTAAAATTCAAAAAAGATTGGTAGCCCTGTAAGGGAATTTGAGTTTTAGATGAGGACCCAAAATGGGATACAATCGGTAGTCTTTTCACCAAGTTGCCTCCAAAATTTCCTTTCCTGTTGTGATACATCGACCGATTTTCCTATTGCGAATACATTGTGAAACGATACTTGTTTCGATTTGTCATACATTGACCAATAACACTCCACCGATGTCATTCGGCATACGAATTGAAATTGACACCTTGTGTATATACACGTATTAACCAATCAACAAATACAAATAAATCTACGGCTAATATATCTCTAAATCAAAACCCTAACCCTAATAATCCACAAGAAAAGGGGGAAACATACCTCCTTTTGAGCAAGTTTAGAAGCGTGAGGAAGTATGAAATTGATAAAGAGCTTGAAAGGAATAGTGGAAGGAATAGAAGGTCTAGGTTGCAGAATGCGAGAGGGGTTTTGGGTGGTTCCATGTTACGCATCCCTCTCTTCCGTGCCTCCACGAATTTGACGTTGGTAGTCCGAGCCGCCTGCAGATCTGTTAATAATGACTGGCGGAGGAAGAGGCTAGATTCAAAATAGCATGGCGGTGAATATTGTTCAATCTCTCACCCAACTTCGCAACTCTCATCTGTTATGATCCCATGGAACACCATTATTCTCTTCCTAATAATGATGAAATGCTCATTTCTTCAGACGACATATCAAACTAAACATCTCTTATTCTCCGTCAACGAACTTTCCAAATCAAAGCCCATTAAAGAGAAAAAGAATTGTTTAAATCAGAGCCATTATAGCAATTCATAGCGCCGTAGAGAGAGAAGACCAGAGCCTCATCGTCAATAATAAATATAATAAATAAATATTAATTATTTCACAAATTCGATCGAAATAAATATAATATGGGCTCTTAAATTATAGCGAGATGGATGCTATCAAAATTAAGGTTGTGCTAAAAAAATCGAGCAAATTGTGAATCGCACCTGATCGAATTGAACTAAAATTTTGATTTTTTTAAAAAGTAGTTTGGTTCAAGGTTCAATTCGATGAATAGCAAACGTTTAACAGTTCAATTAGGGATCCTAAACCAAATTGAACCGTTTTATATATATTTTTAAATTAAATATACTATTTTTACTCTTAATTGTTTTATTAAAAAATTAATTATTATGTTGTCTATAAAAAAGATAGATTTTATATTTTAGTATCTAGTATTCTAACTTATGAAAAAAAATTTCCCTTTATCTTACTAATTCTATTATTTAGTTACTTATTGGTTTATATAATTGATAATATGTTAGTTAGAAGTATATAAAAATTAAATTTTGTGTCTTATATTAGGATAAAGTCTAGTATATCATTATAATTCAAAATAATTAAAAAAAATAAAACTAGTAACGATTATAATTTTATAATAAATGAAATCCCTCCTTCCTATAAGTTTTACATATATTATATGATAAATGGTTAATTTTAAATATTATTGTTTTTATTTACATTAGTGATAAGAAATATATAATTGAAGTTTTTGATAAAATATATTTTTTATTTATAATGAATAAAAATGGTTCGAACAGCACAGTTCAATTCGAATTTAAAAAGAAAAACTGAACTGTAAAATATGATGCGGTTCAATTCAAAATGCAAATCGAGCCGAATCGTACCGTGCACACCCCTAAATTCAAAACTAACAATGAAGTCATATAATTTTCCTGACCTACAAGATGCAGCTTCTTTTTTTATTTTCCTGTTAAAAAAGATTGTGAAAGAGACAAAGAGAATGCCTGTGGTTATAAAATTTAAGGATAACTCTAGGCACGTTTTTTACCCTTTATTTTTTTTAACTACCGTGTTTGATTTTTCATTTTTAACAATTTCATTGAAAGGAAATAATGGTTGTAAATAACCCTTATCTAAAATATCTATGGCAATATTTTTTAATAAATTATTGCTCAAAATAAAGGACTAATATGACAGTTAAAAAACCATTGGATTAACTGCTGACCATTAAAATTATAATAAGGATTACCAAACCATTGCTATGTATAATGTTGCCCAAAATCATTTTTGTACTAGTGTTCCTTTTCACTAATCAATTGACGAACCAGCTTATTAAATATTAGAGAACATTAATCATCGATCCAAAGAGTAAAACAATACATAATTCACAGTGTAAATTTACCTCTTGTGGCAACAAAGGGAGCTTGGTGATGTGAAAGCCATCATACAGCATGTAAAATTAATCAAGATATTTATGTTGCATCCGCATTCTAGCCTTAAGTAACTTCGTCTCTGAATCTATAAACAATAGATTTATAAGAGAAGGTATACCTTCTTCATCGAATAATACTTGATTAATGAAGATATTACTAGTGCCAATCTCAAACTTAGTTAGCTCTTGTACCAGTCTCTCTGTTTCATAGAGAGATAGAAACTTAGGAATACAAACACAAACGAAAGTAATCAAGTCTTGTAGGAGCAAATTAAATTAGGCAGGATTCTTAGAAAGCATAGTCAATTATTAGAGTAAATGCTGCAAGTGTTTTACTTTCACTTTTTTACAAGTTAGTGTCTAAAGTTCATCAAGTGAAATTGTTCTTTCTCAAATTTAAAACAATGCACATAATAGTATGATAATATCTGCATTAGTGTGACTGGTAATAGATGTTAAATAATTCAATGTGACAATAAACAAGTACTACAAGTGTCTAAACTTCACACTTTTTGTGTAATAGTTTCTAAGCTTCAAATGTGCATAAGTTTTACACATAATATCTCATTATCGCAAACTTTTACCCCATTGGAGCAACCAGCAAACAACTGAAAACATAATCGGATCTTCCTAGGGCCACTAAAACAAATTTTTCGTTTTTACGATTTATCAACTTGCAAAGCAAGTGTAATAAAATGATCAACCTCAATCGAAAGCTAGGGTTGTCCTAAAATATAAAATATATTAAATAAGTTACACAGGCTTCCATGGAGAAAGAATAACAAGAACCTAAGGCGCAAGCCCAAAAATGTAAGGTCTTATATGAAAATGCATGCATAATGGAGTCTAAACAAAAGACAACTTAAGGAAAAGGGAAATAATAGTGGATGTAATATGTCACCTCTATGAAAGAGAGAATGAAAGAATTGGGTAAATTACATTTGAAAGGTATGAATGTTTGAGGGTAAATTTATTTAAAGTATTAATATTTTGAGTGGTTAAATTGATGAATCAACGTGTGGGGATAAATTCATTTAAGGTATCAGCATTTGAAGTGGTTAAAAAGAAGGAATAAAGTGAATCAAATAAGGATTAATAATTGACCATAACATTAATACCTTAAATGAACTTCATTAAATGTTGAAATATCATGTGATTCTCTTTTTAGCCACTTAAAATATTAATATCTTAAATAAACCTACTACTAGACTCCTTCTGGTATAATTTACTCCTAAAAGTATTGCATATAGTCTAAATGACTAAGATATTGAGAAAATGAAAAATATTCTTTAGTTTATTTCGGATGGTGAAAATGAACCAGTTCCCATCATGTCCATAACTCCATACAACCTTCTTTTTCCACAGGTAAATTTAAAGGGAAAAATGCAAGGAAGGGTCTATCCAACACAACTTTTGAAGGAAAAATGGAAAAAGACCTTATTCTTTTTATTGTGTTTTAAGATCCATATTTACAATTTATATGCATTTCAGGGCCTCCATCCATTTGCTATTAATGGAATATGATGTGGCATGGATAGAGGCCTTAAAATGAATGCATATTATAAACATATAAGTCCTTAAATGCATAATTTAAAAATTTAGGTTTCCTTTTGCAAAGTTATATAAATACAAGCTCTTAAATGCATGGTAAAATATTCAAAGACTTTTTTTTTAAATTGCACAAATAAAAAATACTTATTTTTATTTTATTATTACTTAGAATACTAATTTTTGAAACTTAGTAACAAAGTTTCTTGCTTATAATATGATTTGATATTTATACATATACATACCTTAAATGAATAGTAAAATAAACTTAGAATTTTAATTTTGTTTTAACAAGAAGTGGTTAAATGTTCTTGGTTATTAGCTAACGTCATACATGATAATCAATTAAGATTAATACAAGTTACTTTTTTTTTTTATCTCTTTTGTGTATGTACTAACAACTAAGTGATATCACCTATAATAAAAAAGAAATTTTTAGTTAATAAATCAATATCAATTACTTTAAATGCTCTCTATTAGTATTAAGGTAAGAAAATTGTTTATATATATCATATTTGTAATATTAATTGGAAAAAATCATATAATAAGGAAAATTTGTTATATTAAGTAAAAACTTATGTTGATTTCACTCTACTATCTAATCGTAATAATATAATTTTTTTCACTTAATATTATTGTATATGCATAAATTTTTCATCCTAAAAAACAATGAATAGTTAAAAAAAAAAAAACTAGACATTAGTCAAAGTATTTGATCTTGTTTTATTAACAAATGTTTTTCTTTTATTATTATAGGTTCTTTATTATATGATATCATTTTTAACATTGGTATATTAACAGAAGGGATATAAGTAACTAGCATTAATTTTAGTGAGGTATTATGTATGAAGATAGCTAATAAATGATGAACATATATGTATATATGTTAAATTATATGTTGAGTTGGAAACCTTATCTTTAAGTTTCAAAAATTATTTTCAAATAACAATTAATGAAAAAAACATGATTTTTCTTTTTATAAGTGTGATTCTTCTAAAAAAAAAGATTGAATTCTTTTCTAATACATTTAAGGGCCCACATTTGCATAGTTTTCTTTTTTGTTTTTTTAAATGCGATTTAAAAGCTGCATTGTAATTTATGCTCATTTTAGGGTCTTCATCCATGCCGCATCAGATTCCATTAATGACAGATAGACAAAGGCCCTATAGTCCATGTAAATTACAAATATAAGTCCTAAAACACATGGTAAAGAAATGCAAGTCCAAAAGGCATACAAATATGAGCCTTCGTCTGCATTTTTTCCTATATTCAAAAGGTCATAACTTATTAACTTTAAAATTAGATTTTAATGGTCTTAGTTTCCAAATCCTTGCTAGAAAGTGTAGTATTTATTTGCAAATTTTACATTGGCAAAATCACTCTTAATTTGTGTGGTTTTCATGATTTTGACCCTAGATGCGTAAAGTTTAATTTTTCATATTTTTCATAATAAGTTGTAATAGTTTTATGTGGCCGCATTGTAACTGCCCTTGTAGCATACCGAAAAAAAAAATTTAATGAAGTATTATGTATGAAGATAGCCAATAAATGATGAGCATATATGTATATGTGTATATATATTAAATTATATGTTAAGTTGGAAACTTTATGTTTAAGTTTCTGCAGTTTTGCTAGGCAAAAAAAGATTGAATTCTTTTCTAATGCATTTAAGTGCCCGCATTTGCATAGTTTTTTTTTTTTTTTTGGTAAAATAATGTCCTGGATTTTTAAAACGCATCCCATCGAAATAAAAATTAATGAAGTATTAATGTATTATGTATGAAGATAGCTAATAAATGATGAACTTATATGTATATGTGTGTGTATATATATTAAATTATATGTTGAGTTGGAAACTTTATCTTTAAATTTCAAAAATATTTTTCAAATAATAATTAATGAAAAAAACGTGATTTTCTTTTTAAATGTGCAGATTTGCAAGAAAAAAAAATTAAGTTCTTTTCTAATGCATTTATGGCCCGTTTACTTCAACTTTGGAAACAGGTGTGTGGGTATGAATCCGGATGCAACGATCACGTGTGTGTCGCGTGACTATCGCGCTACACGTGACCTAGGGAAACAACACGTGATAGGATGATCAAGAGAGAGTATCGTGTAGGGAGGAGGAGTAGGCAATCTCAATAGGCTCTAACACACGTGTGATAGACGAGGGAGCTACTGAGCATCAACCTCACTAAGTACCACGAATATCGTGTGCGTTCTTGAGTGAGTCGAGTAATTGATTCACTAAGATGGAAATCCGACAGCACGACGGTATTTGTCCCCGATTTTTCCTCCTTCAAATGAGGTAAGGACTAAAGTATTTATAGAGAATCTAGCTGTCGACGTCGTCCGTCAGATGAGACAGACGACCAACGGCTAGGATGAGTCCCTCTCATTATGGATATGGTTGTGGGCTCCCTTATGGACCTAGGCCCATTGAGGCCTTTATAGCAATGTGTGTGAGCCAATTTGAGAAAGGTTGGAATTAGGTAGGCCAATTCCAATGGACCCTACTCCAAGCCTACCATGCCAAAACTCCCATGATCATCCCAATATAATTGGGCCTAACTCTTTAAGCCCTGTCACATTAGCCCAAAGAGTTAGATCCAAATAAGAATTAGGCTCAAGGCCTTTGTAAGCAGATCTGTACATCTACATTTTGCCCCCTGACCAAAGTCCTTCGGGTTTCATCGGACGGGTTTGGGCATTATTTCGAGCCCTTTCGAATGACAAAAGTCTCATCCAGCGCATGTGCGCTATAACTTAGCTACACTGCTACTTGGTGTGTTAATTTCTTAATGGCTTGCAATGTAGGAATCTGGTGCAACATCGTCAAACAATTGAATTCTTTTGAGAGATATTCCTGTAGTATCATCTGATGAGCATATTGTCTCATACTGAAATTATACCATCCCTGAAACAATAGTGTATCGGCATGTTTTCCTTTGTATATGAATTCATCTTTCGCTTCTGTTCCATATAAATGATCCTTCTCGGCGAGTTGATTTTACTTGCGTTTTATGGAGTCTTTGATCACACTTAACTTGTTAGTCTCAACTTTATACTTGATTGAGTATCACCAAGCTAATGGATGCATCATACTACCACTTCTTGTCCAATAAATATTGCAACGCCAGTCCCCATGGACATCAACAAGTTTGTTATGGCTGAGTAGACCTTTTTCCTTCAATTCTGGCAGTGTACATTGCTTGAAATATCTTGAAATAATTCGAGCAACATATAGAGCATCTGGTAATATTTGATTGTTCATGGCCTTTATCAACACATCTAACATTCCAGTCTAAAAGGGAGCAAACTTAGAATGAGTTCTTGTTGTGAGGCTATCACAAATAATGATAAGATTCGGAGCATAGACCCATCCACTAGTAGGATTCTTTCAACTAGTGTTAATAAAGATCTCACTAGGAGATTAACCCTTTGATGCCCTTGACTACATCATCCCCTTTTCCAAGAGGTGGAGGGGGGTCGTTTTCCACAAGGAATCAATGATTTTAAAACTTCATCATTCATTGATCCTTCTTCCAAGCCAAAGGAGGCATTATTCAGATAATCGTTGATTGATAACAAGATCTTTTGCATCAGTAAACACCAGCTGTCCACATTCCCTTTCGATTTGGGAAGAATTACTAGATATTGAACGAGATTCTTTGATAAGCCATTACTGCCTTCAAGGAATTATCATATATCCATACTGAGAATATATAACTCTTCACATACTCAATGAGCCTCATCACGATACTAAAATAGCCAAGAAAGTTTTTTTTTTTTTTTTTTTTTTTTAGGGAATATCCCTGTCCTATTTCATCTCTAAACAATTGCCAACCAATACATATGTGCTTGCGTATATAAACAATAATTGGAGCAATATCACTGGGATTGCCAATAAGCCTCACAAAGGAAATGATCTTAAATGGAAAGCCATTCTAGCTATTTATGAACGGGATGGTATTTTTGGCATGAGTAACTTTATGTTACTTAGAAAGCATGGGTGGTGACATTGGTAATGTGTATCTTTCGAAGCTGAGTGCAACTCGTTGCTATTTTTCCATGAAAGTGATGGACAAGGTTTTTTTTTTTTTACTCTATATCTAACAAGGCTCCACATATTTCTCGTGCTTAGCAGCACTGTACAGCTTTAATCTCCACCATTCAGCTTTAACAAATGGTACAAATAAAATGGTGATGTGTCACATAAGGTAGCCGTGATTCTTTTTCGTTGAGGACAACTGGACATACAATATCCATGAATCCACCTTTCTTGGTCCAAAATTCCAATTTGTGCACAAACAGTGAGCAAATCAACCAATGTCGACTGATTTGGACCAGCATCGTAGAGAAGCATTTCCTAGAAAATGATCAATGTGTCCTGACACATCATCATGATATTCGCACTTGCAGTACATGTCAACCAGGGCACTACTGTCATAAACATCACACGACACTCTTCCTAAAATCACATAATACCCGTGAACCATCATCCAAACCATACATGCTCTCCAATCTCTACCGCACAAAGAACACTCACGACACACACATTAGAATCTATCAACCCACATTTCACAACAGCCCAAGAACAATATTTCAGAACGATGAATGCCCGGGGACCGAACACGCTCTTATCACTGCCGAATAGTAATATTCATTAGGGTCATTACATTTGTAGTAGAGATTGATGAGAAAGAATGAAGAAAAAAAAAAAAAAACCAAAACCTATTTTTCGAATTTTTGTTGAAATTCTGAAACTTGGACTTAGATCGGATTCCTTTATTAGGAATGCTTTAGTTTCTGTTTTTGCGGGTTACGGGTTTGTCAGCTTTGCTCGCTAGATGTTCGATGAAAGTCTGCAGAGAGGTGGAGCTCCCTATACCGCGATGATTGATGGGATATAAAAAATGGGAGTACAAGCGAAGCTTTGAGGTGTCTTTTGAGTCGGCAACAGCATTAAGAGATTTCCTTGAAACTTCAACAGCATTAGCGGCATCAATAACAGTAGATGCAGCTCTTGAAGCTGCCAAAACAGCAGCATCTTCATCACTGGATGCTTTAAATTCCTCAAAGGCAGCAGTTTTAACAACTTCAGCAGCTGCAGCTGCTGCTGCTCTAATAGCTTCAACAGGTGCATTGGCCCCATGAGCTTCTACCTCAGCTGCTCTAACTGCCTCGTTCACTGTATTGGTAATGTCCTTAGATCTAACTTCGCACTCTTCAACATAGCACATACTATCAATTTTTAGAGACCAAAGTCTCAAAACAGATCTGATTAGATAATTTTCGCGTCTCCGTTAGTCTTCTCGGATCTAAATTTCTTGATGAACATTTATCTCTAGGGCTTCTCCCTAGTCCTGGATGACTACCAGATCCTGGAGAAGTTAATGCATGTTCACTTTCTTCAAGAGCTTCATTAACCCTTGTTTTTCCTCTTGATCTTGTCCACCCACGATTTGTCCTGCGCTTCACGGATTCATCTCTTCCAAACATGTCTTCCCTTCTTTTGGTAAACAAGGATCCAACAACACAGACTTCTGCTCCAGGTTCTAATGCTTTCTTTTGCTGCTACAGACCCGATTCTGTCTTCCCTTGAGTTCCTATTTTTTTGTCAGGACAACTCTGAGTGATTTCTACCATCTGAAACAATGCACCTGAAACAATGTATGCTGTGTTGCATCTCTGTGCGACCCTCACTAGAGCCTATCTTGTTGCTCTTAAGTTTCTAGATGCTGGGGATTTGCATTTAAAGAGGGGAAGGTGATTCATGAGCATGTTTTTTGTGCAGGGTACGCAAAGGATATTTTTGTGGGTGCAGCTTTAATTGACATGTATGCGAAATGCGGTCATGCGGAGGAGGCGCGTTGTGTGTTTAATAAGATTGAGGAAAGAGATGCTGTGTTGTGGAACTCCATGCTTGCAGCATGTACACAAAATGGGCAGCCCGATGAGGCATTTGCTTTGTGTCGTGAGATGGTTGTGACCAGCATAAAGCCAAGTGAAGGAACATTTATCTGGTGGTCTGGTGGCTGGTGGTCAAGTGAACGATGTCTTCTAAACATGATGACAAAAGATAGAAATCATGGTATTATAAGTAGATGTATTTAGGGACAACACCATTTTTAGGGATCTCCATCTTAAAAAAAAAAAAAAATATAGACAGCATCTTGCAGTTTCCTATCCCCTCCCCGGTCATTCCAACACTCGTAGAATGAATTATTTGTTATAGGTGTAAAGCTTTCGGCTATTGAAGTGGCGATTTGTCAAGATGAATGAGGTCAAAGGCTACTCAGGTCTACAGAGATGGCTTTTGACCGAATGAACTGCCACTTTGCTTGGTTGAATTCTTCGGTAAAGGCACATTTGAATTCAATGGGACTTCAACCGAAAGAAGTGAAACTTCTTTGAATAGAAGTGATTCTTTCCACCACGTGTCCTTCAATTTTTGTCCATCTAATCCTATTTTCCTTCGTCTTGGATGCTCGACCTTTATGGTGCCTCAAAAATCAGCGGTTTGGCTTGTGATGTCGCTCTTTTTTTTTTTTTGTACCGAGACTGGTTTGGATCAAATCCACCTTCAGCTGCCCCATAGACAGCCCAGGATGGTGTAGGAGCCATGTAATCCTTGCTGTCAAAAGGTCTTCCAGAAGCCACCAGCTTGTGGAATTTCTCATAGTCTATCCAAGTGTACCATCTCCCACTGATTTGAATTTCTCCTTTCTTGCTAGAAGGACACAGCATGAATGCGTGTGCTCACAAGCAACCTCATATTCTCCATTACTCTTCATAGCTAGAGCCTCAGAAAAAGCTTTCACATCAGAATACCAAAGCACATTTTCCATGGTTAACTTCGAGGTAGAAGACGTTCCACAATATATGATACCTTTAATTTCAACAAAATCAGGCTTCCCAATGCTAAAGAGATTATAATAAGCATTGATATCCTCAGTGTTCCACCCTTTCACAAGTGTCAACCTATAAACAGTTCGCTGCTGTTTCTCTTTCAGAGACTGCAAGGAATCAATGAAACGCTCCCAAAAGTCTCCAAACAGTGGTCTGTCAATTGCTTTCAAACTTTCCTTTGTGGCAGCATCCACACTCACGTACAACTGAGTAACAGGCTTCAATGCTTTAATCTTATCAGGAAATTGGGCATTTGTCACAAGAAATGTGGATATATGTCGTCTGTGCAGCTCATCTACCAAAGCATTAATCTCTGGATACATGAGAGGTTCCCCCACAAGTGACAAAGCACAATGCCAGGAACTCCTTTTAATTGCTTTATCATTTTTGTATGAAGATCTATAGCAGCGTTCACAATCTCAAAAGGGTCATCCATCTTCCATTGCCAGCTCTTCCCCATAGGATTTGTATGATGTCTCCAGCAGAAAACGCATTTGTTAGCACATGCCAAGCTAGGAGTTGCTTCCATGCACCTATGACTTTCTATGCCATAAGGTCACGGCTCAATGATTATGGTTACTGTGGGATGCATTCTTACATACCCAAAACATATAAGGCAGTTAATCCCAAAGTGTGCCACTCTATTCCTACAAGACTATATACATTCGGAGTTCAGAGATATTTTCATCTGAGGACTAATCTCATTCAACATTGAATAATTTTTTTTTTTTTTTGGGCTTCCGTGGCTTTTCTGCCTACTCCTTATCTAGGTTGCCGCAAGGAGTGTGACTCTGGCAATTACCAACATCAATCTGTTGAGTTCTTTTGTTTTCTTTGGATGAGACAGAGTTGACACACTCATCGACACCTTCCACATCATAGTCACTATCACTACTGGCAGCAGCTTGCCTCTTTCCTCCACGACCATGAGCTGGTGCTGATATTGATAAAGTAGATGTGAGTGTTGCTCTCTCTCCCAGTTCCAGATTCTTATGAATCCTGCACGTTCCAAGCAGTGCCTTGCATACAGTAGCATCTGGCTCCACAACCGTCTCCTCATAAACCTTAATGACTCTTTTCCTTTGCCATTCCTTGCATATGCAACGATAAGTGGTGTTTAGGTAACAACATCTCGAACTTGCATGTTTTTACATATTAGGCTGGCATCTTCTACACGTCCTCATTTAGCATAAAAGTTACCAGGGAGTTATTTATAGATACTGATGATGTTTTGCCCAATTTAACAAAACTTCCATGAACTTGTTGCCCGAAATCTAGGAGTGTCAGTGTTGCACAAGAACTTATGATACTTGCAACAATTATTATGTGAATACCCTGTGACCATTGTGTGAATACCCTGTGACGAATGAAGTCCAAGAGATGACATCCGTGTCCACCATTTGCTGAAACACTAGAAGAACCAATAAAAATGTAGGCAACACCTAGGATGTCAATCCTTCCACCTAACTAGCTTGATGTTGAGAGCACAAGCTTTTTTTTTTTTTTTTCACCAAAACTATATGTATTGTAATTGTTCACCACTTATACCTCTGCAACATCATCTGCATGCAAATCCACTCCAATTCTTCCATATAACTTCTGGAAACTTGGCAGAACAGCAATACACATCCAAACATTGAAATCCTCTTTATCACTAGGTTACTTGCATATAGGGTCCCACCATGGATGGAGGCACCATTGTAGAAATCCAAGGTATATACTTGTTTTTTTTTTTAATTTGTGATCACAATCACTCTACCATGCAATATTCTTGCTATTAACCTACAACTCTTTGTCTTAACGGCTAAATGAATAGGTGTCACTGATCAAACTCCAAGCAATCAATCCATAGAGTACTATCGCAAGCAATTGTTAGAGCACTCTGACTGACAAGAATTCTTATCATTCAGCCGGCATTATTTCTACTTTTAACATACCAGCATTAATCTGATGGTAATTGTCAAGCTGATAACGGATATAAATTGGAGCTTACATGTACTTGTTCGTCTTAATTTTGATAAAGAGGGGGCCAAATTTAAGCATCGGCAACAGCCAGAATGAGGGTTGCTGCTTCAGCCCGCCTTCCCTTTCATTGAAATAGTCATATGGCTGCTCAAAGGGTCTTTGGGACTGCCAAGGAAAAATCCACAAGCTTCATTCTTTATACCTTCCAGTAAGTCCCTTTGATTGTTACAATCAATTGTCTTTTGACTCATATGAATATGGTGGAAGACTAATCCTCCTCTTGTCCATGGTATTGGAATTTCCTATACATCCTTCCCATATATATATGTACCGCCATCATCAATGACATTTTCGCTCACTAAGCTATTTGTTTTATGCAGGAAAACACAAGGTCCAATCACACCACATATTTTCACATCTTGTGTTGTATCTACCTCAATTGCGACATCAAAGTACATTTTCAAGTTTCCCTCTTCATCATGATTAAAAATATTTTGCAAGAACTTCCTGAATTCATTTCTTTGAGACACTCATGAAGCATGATTACTCTTTTGATCTTTATAAACACTTGAAGAATGAATTCCACTGTGTTGACTTTGGCTTATGCATACCAAAATAATATAAAAGACTATTTCTAGGCATTTGGCCATTGCATCAGGAAATTGTACATGTGATTCATGTCTTGTCCATTTAATTCCTTTCTTGTTTGTGAAACTAACTCATCTCATTTTCTTGCAATGCAGGGCTCTAGATTGAAGTGTTGGATCTCCATCACGTATCCTTTTGACTTCATTTTTACAAGTATGATTTTTCACTTTATAGGATGCCTACTTAAGGTCATATTAGCATCATCAACCATTAATGATTCTTGAACATATGCCAAAAGAATACTCAAGTCCAACAATCACATTCACCATGTGTTTCATTCATTTATCTAATGACCATGGTGCCTCATGATTTTTAAGACTAAGCTCTTTGTCGTCCGTGTTCCGACCACATAAATGGCAATCTTGAGACCATGCACTGTATGATGACACTCTTAGCCGTCCGTGTCCCAAACTTCACGTGACAATCTCGGAACCGCACATTACGTCTGTGTTCCATTCTTCACGTGATGATCTTGGCACCGCACCGCTATGAGAGAGGCTCTTATCAGTTGTCTATCTCACTCGCCCATGCGATGATCTTGGAACCGCACTACTATAAGAGCGGACTCTTTCTCATCTTGTGCGCCTAGTCGTTTGGTGAATGAATGCAATACTTTGGTAGCTAATACACTTGTTGTGTATGTCTCATGCTGTGAATTTGAGTTCACAAGTAGTATATATTGTCCTCTAAATCAAGGTTTTACATAAACAACTTCATATGCTATTTTCATTGTAACAAGACTCTTTCTCCTTTTTTTTTCATTATTTTAGTATCAAACTTGCTTTCTTCACCATCTTGTGGATGAACAATATCATAATAAATAAATACTCCAAAATAGACAACTGTCTGGTATGTATAATTGACCTTGTCAAAAAAGTAGATGGTATGAGACAAATTGTTGATGACACGAGCCATGTTTTTTGGAAAATAGCACTCGAGTACCTTTACTTCAATAATATGGATAATGATTGATGGTTTCATTCAAAGTATGAATCCTATACCAGCGCTCCTTGAGACTTTGTAACATATCATTGCCCCACTTGCTTTGTATAAATCTAGCATACATGCTCATCGCAGCTCATATTGTATGCGTTACTCTTTTTTTGTAATCAAGTTTGTATGTCGTTTCCTATGCTCTTTTGAACTTACTTGGGCCATCATCGCAATATCTTGAAGGAACGCATCTACTTTGTTTGAAGACAAGCATTATTTTTATGTATGTATTTTTAATTGACTAATTGTAGTATCATTATATAAGAGCGATGTAGCATCATGAGCAAGCTGGTGTCACATGCGTGTACATGTTTCAGCATATTGCACAAATGAACTTCATGCATTGTTGCATAAGTGAGGATCACGTACAAACAAACATTTTGCACTTCAAGCATCACAAATGTGCATTGCACATTATTGATTTGTGATAGGCATCCACTCGTGTCTTTCTTTGCTGTAATCTTCTTGGTCATGCAATATTGTCTCCCTTCTTCCTTTCAATATGAGTTGTAACGAATGTGTGAAACTGACCATGACAACAAAATCAACTCATCAACTCTATATCCATTTATATTCTTGATACTCATTTTCGCCTTGGTGATATATCTAGTCATCATGCGCTTTGGAGTAGTAGCTCTCATATGATTGCAACACATGAAAAGACGTAGTAGTAGGATCACTTCAATCCCTTTGACACTTGTAGAGTTATTATAGGCATCACAGACAAAGAGCATGTCTAGATAACAAGGATTGTCATTGAAACACAACACTTAGTTTTAAAACATGCTTTTTTTTTTATCATACGCGCTTAGGAGCAAAGCTTCAACAAGCAGCAATATTATCTAATATAAAGATGTGAGTGGAATTATCATGTGCATTGAAGTAGCACTGCTACTTTCTCGCAATGATGTTTAGACATCCATTTAAGGAAAATGAACATTCACGCTTATGTAGCGATAGTAGCATTTATTTTCAATCGCGCTCATGCGCAGACGATAATATTTGTTATCAATCGCGCTCATGCAGCGATAGTAACATTTGTTATCAATCGCGCTCATGCTGCGATAGCATTTGTTATTGATAAATTTGTATTAGTCAAGGGGGTATTTCCCACTACTCAACATATAGTACTTGTGTAGAATACCATATGCCAAGGATTACTTGGCTCAATAGGGTTGTCAAGGGGATTATCTCCACTACTTGACAACTAGAAATACCAAGAAGAAAGCGATGATGAGCTATCAACATCGTGCGCCTGAGAGCTAAGCTCTGACCGTCAGCAACGATGTCTAAATCAAATGTTATATTTGTTATTGTTTTTCTTTCATTACTAAAGGGTATCTTACTCAATTTGATGTCGATCCCCCTTTTTTTTTTTAACTAGCTTTGCGAGCTAAGAAGATTAGTTTCTTACTTTGCAGCGACAATAGCAATGGAAAGGAGAATAAGTGATCATGCCATCATATTTTTCACGAACAATACTCACTGATTGAGTAATACAGTTCATTCATTAGGTAAAAGCATCTAATGCTTTGTTTACTCAGAAACAAAAGGAAATGAGTGAGATATGATAATAACACTCTTGTCATAAACAGCTCTTTCTTCAATTCATGCGCTGCTTTATATTTCCATCATATCATAAGCCTTCTTGTGTTTCTTTATACCTCCACGACAACCACGCTTCTTTCTCTTTTTAAATTCTTGAGTCTTAATTTCTTCTCTGTGGGTAGTGATTCCGCATTGGATTCCACTAAAGCATATTGCTTCATTTTCTTGTTCATGTTCATAGAAAAAGTAGCTTCAGCAAAGTGGAGTTCATTATGATTGAATGGATTCTTTTGTCGCATGGATTAGGATATCACTTCCACTCCAATGACCTTTCATGCACTGATGTTGTGTTGGGGTATCATCTTATACTCGTGCAGCCATGTCCTTCCTATGAGAAGGTGATAGGACACCGGTGCATCAATTACATGAAATGTAGCAAGGCTATGAATGGGCCCAACTTTAAAACTTGCTTTGACATAACCCATTGTCATTGTATAAGATTCGATAAAACTATTCACTGCGATGGGATGCTTCATCAAGTATGGATATCTATTCTTGCAGCTTTGAAAGTAGACATGGGCATGATATTGAGTGAGGATCCTTATCGATAAATGTCCTCTTGATGGGGTAACCATTGAGTATATTCTCTACATACAAAGGACGATTGTGATTGAAGTTTTTCAAGTGTGCATCAGTTCTAGTAAATGTAATTGCATAATCCCTTGTAGAGAGACTCTTTCTTAGGTTGAACTATGTCGCATTCGCTATAATGACCTTGCGCAATTTGGTTAAGCACAGTCGTTGCTGCAAATCGTGCATGATCATCAAATCCAAGGAGATCAAAGAAATTCTTAAAATTTGAAGTCTTTAGTAAAGTAAAGACGACATTATCATCCCCATGAGTTTCAATTTTGAGTGTATTGTCATTTCTTCATGTCCCCCAACTAGCTGTGTGTCTGTTGCTCCATTGTAGTAGGATCATGGGTAATGGCATTCACAGCACCACGTAATTGCCATGAGCTGGAAGTGGGTTATTCCTGACATCATTATTCTCATGATAAGTTCACCATTCTCAACTCTTTCATTAAAGATCCTTTTCAAAGTAAAACAATCCTTAGTAGGATGCCCCACAATCCTGTGAAATCTACAAAATTTAGGATTATTTTTTTCTTCCTGAGTTGGCAAACGTTCTACTCTTGGGAGTTTGAGATTTCCATCTCTTAACCACTGATCTAGCACACGTACACCTTTCCCATTGAGTAAGGATATGTTAGTGCTTCTTTCGCCCTCACCCTTGGGCTTCTCAACTCTTGGTTTCTTCTTCTTTGAAATCTTCACTTTGAGCCAAATTCACCGATGGATCTCTCTTGTTAAACTTATATTTTTCTCTCTATCGCGCGACGAATTATTGGTCCTTCGCGCATTCTCAACCAAAGTGGAGAATGAGGCTAAGGAGAGATTTCCAATGCACTGCATACTCGGTGAACATGCTTGGATACAAATTTTCACTAGCTCTCTTTCGTCACATATGTCTTGAATGTCTAATGAACGCTCCCTGAAGCGCTCAATGTAATCCATCAAGTCTTCCTTGGGCTTTGGTGGATCCTTCCCATATCAGTCAAGGTCACTCGTTCTTGTGTGGAGAAGAATTTCTCTAGGAACATTTTGCACTGGTTGCCCATGAATCCACAGATCCAGGGGGAAGATTCACGTACCAAGTGTACGCTTTCTCTGTGAGGGACTTGGAAAATTCTTTAACTTTAAATCATCATCAATCCATAAACTCTAGTGTTTCAATGAAACTTCAACAAATGTTCCTTGGCACTTCCCTTTTACCATTGAATAGCATGAATTTGGGACTCACATAGTCCTGAGGGTATGGCTTAGCAGCAATATGTTGATTGTATGGGAGCTTGAGATCCAATACTCCCAACAGACTTAGCTTGTATTTCCCTTAGGTACATGTCCAGATCTTCCTTCATGACGAAAGTACCTTTAGGAGTTGAAGTAGTAACTTCAACTGGTGTAGCTGGAGTGGCCGTTTGAGTAAAGTTGCCTTGGGTGAATAGTAGGGTCCACCCCAATGACAATGGTGGTGTAGCCTGTTGTGAGGATGAAGATCCTCAAGTTGAGCATGTAATGCAGGCTGGGAAGTTGATGGTGTTCCAAGCTGAATTCCAGTATTCATTACCTAAGGTGCAAGCGATTACGTGATTACAGGCTCTAATGGAGGGATTTGCTCTCCAACTCTGGTAGGATCTTGTTCAGGAATAGGAGTAGGATTAGCAGGTGGAGCAACTTGAGGTGCTTGAGAAGCGCGTTGTTGCGCAACAACAGCAGGGGTCGACGAAGTCGCACCTTGTTGCGTGGCAGTAATAGCAGCTATTACAGGCAGGTACTGAGCAAATATTGTCATGAATTGTTGGAATTGTCTTGCAGACTCTTGCATTGATTGATTGACTTGCTTGGTATTTTCTTGCACAGCACGCAAGATCACAGCATTATCGATTTGAGCACCAGTAGGTTGGTTCACATCCTCAAGCGCTGGCATGTCATTTTCAGCGGCCTCGAGATTAACATTAGTTTCTTGAGTTGTACTCTCAGTGGGATCGGTGGGTCTCTTTCTTGGAGGTGCCATCATGTGAGTGTTAATTTCCCTATCCCCAGTGGAGTCGCCAAAAATGTGTGGGTATGAATCCGAATGCAACGATCACGTGCGTGTCACGTGACTATCGCGCTACACGTGACCTAGGGAAACAACATGTGATAGGATGATCAAGAGAGAGTATCGTGTAGGGAGGAGGAGTAAGCAATCTCAATAGGCTCTAACACACGTGTGACAGACGAGGGTGCTACTGAGCATCAACCTCACTAAGTACCACGAATATCGTGTGCGTTCTTGAGTGAGTCGAGTAATTGATTCACTAAGATGGAAATCCGACAGCACGACGGTGTTTGTCCCTGATTTTTCCTCCAAATGAGGTAAGGACTAAAGTATTTATAGAGAATCTAGCTGTTGACGTCGTCCGTCAGATGATACAGACGACCAACGGCTAGGATGAGTCCCTCTCATTATGGATATGGTTGTGGGCTCCCTTATGGACCTAGGCCCATTGAGGCCTTTATAGCAATGTGTGTGAGCCAATTTGAGAAAGGTTGGAATTGGACAGGCCAATTCCAACGGACCCTACTCCAAGCGTACCATGCCAAAACTCCCATGATCATCCCAATATAATTGGGCCTAACTCTTTAAGCCCTGTCACATTAGCCCAAAGAGTTAGATCCAAATAAGAATTAGGCTCAAGGCCTTTGTAAGCAGATCTGTACATCTACAACAGGCAAGGAATAGAAAAGTTATTCCTTGGGAATGATATTACCGGTAATAGAGTAGGAATGTTTATTTCTATGTTTACTTTGTCTAAAGTTTTATTACGGGGAATACACATTCTATTGTTTACTTCAACTTATTAATTCTAGCATTAAACTGCTAATAAAGCTAAAAATACCATTATGCCCTTATTGTGGTATTAATTCTAGCATTAAACTGTGAATAGAGCTTCATAACCTCTTTTTTCCCTTTTCTACTTTACTTTTTTTTAAAACATATTTTTTATAGTTTTATTTTTTTCTTTATACTTTATTATTTGTTCCCCTGTATTGTTTTTTTATACAGATGTATATCGTATATATGCATATAACATATGTGTATATGACATGTATATATATATATATTATATTAAACATCATCATAGTCTTTTGATATCATGGAAATAAATTTTCAATACACCTTTTTTAACCCTCCTTGAAAGTGTTTTATATATATATGTGTGGAGTTTTGTAAATCAATTTTTTTTACCATAGTTGCACCTCCTTATACATACATGAAAATAATAGCTTACATAATGTATTTTTTTCCTTTTTAAAAATTGTTTTAAAAGTTAGGATTTTAAAAATACCTTAATAATTTTTTTAATTACGTTATGTATTTAAAAGAGAATGTTTTAATAATTATTTATAGCTTAGTCCTTTGATTAAACTACGTTGAATTGCTTTTTTTTTTTTATTTGAAAAGATTATAATACAATGAAGAGGATGATCATCTTTTGTCAAATGTAAAGCAGCAAATTTCCTCTAAAATTGTTGGTTTATGCCATGCCCATTGGTTCCACAAACATGACTTATTTTCTTGCTTCCCAAACATTTATCTGCATAAATCTCCTTACCTAGAACATGGGGAAAACAATCCCAACTAGTATGCAGAAGAATACAAATATTGTAGTTATTAGCTCCTATTCATAACATGAACATTGATTTTTGAAGAAAAAAATTGTTTTATCAAACATATATTACAATTGTTGCAATTTATTCTCTACAATTATTAGATATCGACTTTCACCCAGAAGTTTGCTGAGACAAAGCAAAAGACAACAACAGAAACTACAACAGCTGAAATATAAAAATCAATCTGCTAACAAATCCCACTCATATGAACTTTCAACTTAAACAAAAGATTCCCCTTCCCTTGATGATATCATTAAGCCAAGATAAAACTATTCACATAAAATGTTTCTTACTTCAAGTAAGCTAACAAAACATTGTTCTTTCGACTAAATTAAACATAATGCTAGATGCATAGAAGGCCTAGTTTCAACAGCAAAAAAGATTTAAAAAAAAAAGAAGGAAAATCTTATTTGTTCAACGCTCCATAAGAAACCAACATCAAGGATCTTCAATGCATGTGCTCCAAAATCAACCAGCTTCAAAATTCTTCAATGCATGCCCTCACCCATTCTAATCGCTCACTTGGTTCTAACTCAAAGAAGAGAAATAGTTGTGATGGGTTACGGGTGAGTGTGTTAAGAGCAATATTTCTTTCTCTTGATGTCAAACCTTCAATATGACGAAGAGCAGCAAGTAGCTTCCTATAGTCTTCCTTCTGTGACTCATTTAGCTCTGAAGTAAAACTAGCACTCAACATTTGACCAACCTCTCTAAAATCTTTTCCAAGATCCTTAATTACATTTACCATATTATGAGAGGAAGTATCCTCCGAATGAGCTTTCTTTTTCCGTTTGGTTGGCGGAAGCGATGTAGGTGGATTTGGAGATAAATCCTCTAAAGCTATTGGATTGTCCTCTTCATTATTGTCACCATGTGCTCCTATTTCATTGCTGTTATCATTCTCATCATTTTCAATTTCTTCAAGAATATCTTCGATTCCTTGTGCATCTTTTCCATTAGCTCGATCCTTTGCATAAATAAATGTTAAATCCTCATAATGAGGAAAACATCTTCTACGAAATGGTGCAGCATTTTTATGACTCTGAAAAGAAATAAAAAAAATTGTGTTAGCATTTTTCACAATTATAATATGAAGAATTAAAATCAATGAATAATTACCTTTAAGTATGTTTCCCACACATCATTTTCAGCTGTAGGCATATTCTTTGTACTATCCCATCCAAATCCACTAGTGCTCCCATGTATCATGTCATGAACAATAGCCCACTCCTTTCTCAAAGTCTTTATTCTTGATGCAATATTAGTGGCCTTCATTCCAGTTCCTAGCTTCTTTGACAGCATCTTCTCTAGCTCTAATAAGTAACCAGCTTTAAAACCTGTATCAGCATTAAATCTACCATCTTTTCTCAATTCAACCATGCATGCTACAAGCTCATCATCTTCAATAGGAGTCCACTTCCTCTTGCTTGGCTTTGTATTTTCTGCCATTCTTTTATACAACAGACTATTCATTCATATACCATGAGCAAATATATGAATGAAACCAGAAAAATTATACCATGAAAAAACCCCAACAACTCATTAACCAATACAAAAGTGGAAAAATAAAGTGTTAATAAGAATTATTATATCTATTTATAAATGTTAATACAAAGTCTACTTCCCACAACACTATGTAATTAGCTATTGATTTTGACTTGAACGAGATACATTCCATTCCTGAAACATCTTATTTGCTAAATGTAGTCTCCAACTATTCCATCCATCAGAAGTTTCTACTGTAGAAATAGGCTCAGCTTCTTCTATATTGGTAGAGTTCTCTTCATAGTCACCAAGTTCGCTCTCCATAGGATCGACTGTCATTTCAGTCCTTATATAGTTGTGAAGCAAACAACAAGCAAGAATAATTCGATTATGTACTTTTACAGGGTAAAATGATGGACTTCTAAGTATACCCCAACGCAACTTTA
Organism: Combretum micranthum; assembly: GCA_024138025.1. Taxonomy (NCBI): domain Eukaryota; kingdom Viridiplantae; phylum Streptophyta; class Magnoliopsida; order Myrtales; family Combretaceae; genus Combretum; species Combretum micranthum. Next base: position 653,232 of record JAMXBD010000490.1, on the reverse strand, counting down.
GTAATCCAAAACATCGCTCAATGACATTTCGAGCAGTAGCATGTTTCATGTTAAAAAACTCTTCTGCAGTTGTTGGTTGATAACCTCGACGCCACTCATTCAAATGATATCGCTGACCCCTAAATGGTGCTAGAAATCCCTCACAATTTGGATAACCAGCATCAACTAGATAATATGTACCTATAATAACATGCGTATATGAGTCACATAAAGTACAAAAAGTTTCGTACACTATATAATAGAAACTTTTTATGAATTCTTACCATGAGGTACTTTCAATCCATTTCTCCTACTAATAGCATCTCGAAGGACTCTACTATCAGCTGCTGATCCCTCCCAACCAGGTAGAACATAAACAAAATGCATACTAGGAGTACAGACCCCTAGAACATTAGTAGCGATTTCACCCTTTCGAGTTCGATATCTAGGTTTATCAATGAGTGGCACATTTATCTTTATGTATGTCCCATCTAATGCACCTAAACAATTCTATTATCAAAATAAAGTAGAATATTAGAAACTTATTAAATTTTGCCAATGTTTATAGTAAAAAAATAGATATGAGTTTTTTAATCACCTCAAAACATTTCCATCGTCGATCCAATGAGCTTGAAAGGATCGGCTCTGGCTTCTTTAGAAAATAAACTTGCAGGCGAATGACTGCTTTCATAACATTATGAAAACTTCGACTAACTGTCCTACCTGATCTCCCAAATTTATGTTTTATGACCCTATTTTTTACATGATGAGCTAAAATATGCAGGAACATAGCTACTTGTTCATCTATAAGCATATGACGGGAAGCTTTCAACCCCCTAACGCCTCTAACATTTCGCAAAGCTTAAAAAATACTCTTGCGTCCATTCTAAACATGTCTTTAAAACTATCATTATCACTACGCAGAATTCTTCTAATATGTTCCCTCTTCGAATAAAAGTCTAATATATAAGTTCTAGGCTTATATCGATGTAGACTATTATTATTGGATAACACAACAAGTAAAATCCTAATAATAGTAAACATTTGAAAATAGATGGTCAATACAGTCATCAACTTTTTCTTTCTTTCTTCATTAGTTTGATGAAGCAATTGATCCATAACTGCAAATAAATAAATTATAATGAAATTGCTTAGCCACTTCTACATTTTTAAGTAAACTATGGAATTTTAAGAGAGACATTATGTAATAGTTGAGTAATGTGAATGCCAACATTAACTATCAAAAAGTAACATGTTACACTCCCATTTACGATTACAAATGCAAATACATCACAAACACATTACAAGAAAGGTGGTTTGAATACTATGTTATTGCTTAAAAAAAAAAAAAGGCAGGTCAATGATTCTTCGTTACATATTTTGGCAATTTATTTATTTGATTATATGATTGCCAAGTATCTTGTTGCAAAGTTTATTAGAAATTTCTACAGCACTTATCAAAGAATTCTCATTTAGGTTTCATCTACTAATTTGTTGAGTTCATAGTGGTCATTTTGCATTTGAATACCAGGTACAAAATTAACTTTTATCAGGGAAAAAAAGTTCATTAGTTTCTCCACATAAATATTTATTAGCAAATACCCATAGATAGTATCACTTCTCTTTTATCCTATGAAGCCAGCTTATGATACAGAGTTTTAATTTGATGTTTGATTATTGAAATTATAGGACTGGTATTTGCTTATTGAGTCCAAGCAAAAATAGGCCATCAAAATCTTCCCATAAAAAATTAATTGCAATAAATTGACAAAAAAGGAAGTAGTACTCGAATGTATTCATAGTTGGTGACGTAAAATTGTAATTCATCTGCGATGATTAAGAACATTTTTCTGCTATATTGTTTTGTCTCATATTTGCATACTTTACGTAAATTGCTAGCCCTATTGTAAAAGATGATTATTCAACTATGTCTTTACTGTATCTTTTCCCTTCTTACAGTATCCTCCGAAAAATCAAAGATCATAATAAGAAAAAGTAAAAAAAGAAGAGTACAATGATAAAAAATCATACCTTTTGGTTGATTTGTGCAATACCCACGTCTTGACGATGAGGAGAGAACGATTGACTAGATTAGGTCAAAAATTTGATGGTAGGTGAAAGAAATAACGTGAGAAGGGTTTTTGTTTTAGGCCTGTGATATTTTTGTCAATATGTAATTTAATTAAGGGTAATTTGGACAGGGTATTTAATTTTTTATTGCTTCTGGAGTGGGAATAGAAAAGGAATAAAAAGTTCCACCTGTTAGATGGAACTTTTTATTCCCTCTATAGAAGGAATAAAAAGTGCATGGGAATATTTATTACTGCTCATTTAATGCAAGTAAACAAAGTAATAGAGGCATTCCAGCAATAGAAATTCTATTCCTCCTCTATTACCTCCAAGTAAACGGGCCGTTAAGGGCTCGCATTTGCATAGTTTTTTTTTTTTTGTGGTAAAAAATGTCTTGGATTTCAATAAACCTGCCTTTGTAATTTTTTTGCATTTTATCCGTTCATGCCACATCAAATTCCTTAATGACAAAGGCCCTGTAGTCCATGTAAATTACAAATACAAGCCCTAATATACATGGTAAAAAAAAAAAAAAAAAAACCAGGTCTAAAAGCCATACAAATATGAGCCTTCATTTGCATTTATCCCTAAATTCAAAAGGTCATAACTTGTTGACTTCAAAATTAGATTTTAATGATCATAGTTTCCGAATTCTTGTTAGGAAGTGTAGTATTTATTTGCAAATTTTACATTGGCAAAATCCTCTTAATTGGTGTGGTTTTTATGATTTTGACCCTAGATGCGTAAAGTTTAACTTTTCATATTTTTCTCGTCTTAACGATTCAAGATAAAAGTCCCTTGATATTAACATATTCTAGCATGCTACCACTGGAGATTAAACTTCAGCTACGATTTGTGAATTGTGTGTTACATGACTTAAAAAGACTATGAATGCTTTTACCCACCAAGTAAGACCCTTAGTTTCCAAGCATGTCATTTTACTGAATAAGGAGTTTTATTTTCAAGTAGGACATCAAGTGGAAAGGTTAGAGGAAAGACTGTAACCAATTAGGATTTTTCAAATGCTTAGACTTGAATTCCTCAAAAGTAGCTCCTACACTAGATTAGTCCAAGACTATTATAGCAGAACCATCAAATGGCTCTTCCATAGCTAAGAAAACTAAAACTAAGTTTTCTTTTGGTATAAAATACAACGCAAGTGGAAGTGTAGGTTGTACTCCTTATACAATTCAAACATCAGAGCCCACTGAATATCATGGATTTAATTCTTTTGATAAACCCGATTTTTCATATATGATCAAAGTAAGGATCAAGGATACTTAAAGCTGCATCAAATGGCCACCTTATCCCACATCCAGCTTCAATATATCTTATAGTGTCACCCAAACATTAGTCAATAATCATTGTGACTAAAACCATTAATATTCCATTTTCATCCTTTGATGATTTGAAAAAATGAGAATGAGGCACACACCTTGAGGTAAAAAATGCGATTTCTTATAGAAAAATGGACTTGAGACTAAGAGATTGTTTAGAGGCCATTACATAAGAAGTTAATGGGTTGTAAATGGATCTTTTTGAGTAAACATGTAGCAAATGAGTAGCTAGAAAGGTATAAGATGAGATTGGTAACTCAAGGCTACAAACAAACATATGGAAAAGATTACGACGAAAACTTTTGACCCATTGTCGAAAATGAATTCTGTAAGAATCTTAATCTCACTTGCTACTATATTGATGCCAAGAATTCATTTTTATATTGAGAGTTGGAAGGGAAAGTTTACAAAGAACCTCTCCTAGGATTTTGCAATCCGTTTAGGAGCCATAGACTATGCAAATTTAGTAAAGCCGTATATGGGTTGAAAATATCACTAATTTGGCATGGTAAATCTATGATAGTTGGTTACACACAGAAATAAAAAAACTTTCTTCGCCCTTATTTTCTTTGAGCTCTGTTTATGATCGTGGAGTATTCAGTCATGGAGATTTGTGACTTGTGAGTCATTTTTAGTTCACTTTTTACATAGAGAAGGCATGCTTTCTATCAAGCACAGTGTCAGAGTGGATTTATGACCATATTAGTTTATGCATATGGCAACATTGTGACATGTGATAGCAATCAAAGGGAACTTAAAATCGGCTTGCAAATTGTTAGAGTAGGAATGTATATTAATTAGAAAATTATTTTCATTTATTTTTCTTTCCTTTTTTATCTTCCTTGTGTATAAATATATATGATTAATAACAATAAAGATATGAAAATATTTCACTTACCTTCTACATGGTATCAAAGTGATCAAATTTTTTAAGGTTTTCTTACTTCCTCTGTTTACCCATTTATAGGGTTTCTTGTCTTATTCTACCAATCCATGGATTAAGTTTGTAAGGATTTTGGTAATTGTGATTGTGTGGTCAAAGATTTAAGATTGATTGAGGTGTTAGTGATATTTGGGTAAGTTGGGTCGTTGGTTGGTGTTATGCGAAGGTGAGTTCGTGGTGTTCTCATCTTTATTGGAGTTTATGGGTTAGCTACTAGCCATGTCTAATGGTTGCTGGTACATCAATAATAGTAGTGTCTTTGGTTAGAGTTTCTAGTGTGCCATTGGTTAAAGCTACTAGAAGTTTCTAGTGTGAGCTCTTTTGTTGTTGGGTTGCTAGTTGGAGCTTCTAGGAGTTTATGATGTGCTTTCTTTTATGGTTAGGTATGTGAGAAGTGAGTTTAGTTTTGGATTTTAGGGTCTTTTGTTGATTGTTTATAGGAAGTGTGGTATCAATATTTCGTTAAGGTTAGATTGTTATATTTATATTTTCTTTAGGTATGCTGGTTTGGTTATTATTTGGTGTTTGGCCTAATGTTCTATTATTGGCATTGGTTTGATTCAAGTGTTTTTTTCAAGATGTATTTTAGGTTAATTGTCATTACAGAATATTGTTACCAGTAACCATGGTTGATGAACAAAAAAACGTTACAACATATATTGTTCTAGTGATGTCTAAAATCTCTAAACATAAACTTACTAGTACTAATTATCTAGAATGGACTAAAACAATTAGGACATATTTGCAAAGCATCTTTAAAGATAATCATCTTATTAATAATCCACCAACAAGTGATACTCTTAAAGATTGTTTAAGAGATGATGTCAAATTATTTTTACAGATAAGAAATTCTATTGATAATGAAGTGGTGAGTCTGATTAATCATTGTGAGTATGTGAAAGAATTAATGGAACATTTCAAATTTTTGTATCCTGGTAAAGGGATTCTTTCTTGGGTTTATGAAGTTTAGAAATAGTTTTATCATCTTAAGCAGAATGATTAGTCTCTTTAGACATATTTTACGAAATTCAAAAAGATCTATGAGTTAAATGTTCCATTACCTTTCAATGCTGATATTACAGTGCAGAAGTCACATCAGAAAAAGATGAGAACTATGAGTTTTCTGGCAGGCCTCAATCCTCAATTTGAGATTGTTAAATCTCAAATTTTATCTAGTACTAACGTTTCTTCCCTACATGAGGTATTTGCTCGAGTTGCTTGTACATATGACAATATCTTTACTACCTCTTCCACTGTAGCCCCTAATGCTCTTGACAGTCAAAATAGTGGATCAAGAATTGCTAAGTCCATTAATCAGAATTATAGTAGAGGAAATAATAGGAGTTAAGATTCAGGGGGAATTAAATGGTTTTATTGTCATGACCGTGGTCATACTAAGCCTATATGTCCAAAACTATTGAATAAATCTTAGAAGTCTTATTTAGCTCATATTGCAGCAACTTGTAAAAGTTCATTTGAAAAGAATATTGCACTATTTGTAGATGAGTTTGCTAAGTATCACCAATATCAAGAAACAATAAAAAATTCATCTCAATTTATCACTACACTTACTAAATCAAGTAATCAAGATGAGTGCCTTCTTCAATTTCCTCCACTTCATAGTGGATTATTGATTTTGGTGCCACTGATCATATGATAGATAATTCTAGTCTCTTCACTACCTTTAAGCTATACACCTCATCCTCTGTTGTCATTTTGGCAGGTTGCTCTACATCATCTGTTGCTGGTGCTGGCTCCGTTCACCCTACTCCATTACTTTCCATGACTTTTGTTTTGAGTCTACTAAATTTTTCTTTTAATTTGATATCAATAAGTCAAATTACTCTTGCCCCAAATTGTTGCATCTCATTTTTTTTCTTAATTATTGTTTGTTTCAAGATCTTATGATAGAGAAGATTATTGGTAAAGGACATGTTTCAAGAGGTTTATCTGTTTTGGATACTCTAAAACCCATTTCATGCTCAGGTGTCCAGACTCCTTTTGAAGCACATTATTGACTTGTTCTTCCCTCTCTTTCCATCTTAAAGAGGTTATGTCCTCAATTCTTAAATGTGTTATCTTTGGAGTGTGAGTTTTGTTAGTTTGTAAAACACCATCGCCAATATTATAGTCCTTATATCAATAAAAGGCAAACTCTCCTTTTAAATTAGTTCATTCAGATATATAGAGTCCTTGTCCAGTTATGTCCAAAACTGGGTTTCGTACTTTGTTACTTTTGTTGATGACTTTTCTTGAATGACTTGGCTTTATTTATTGAAATATTATTCTAAATCATTTTCTTATTTCACATCTTTTTTGTGCTGAAGTTAAAACTCGGTTTAATAGTGATGTATGTATTTTGAGAAGTGATAATGCCAGTAAATATTTATCTAATTCATTCAAGACTTATGTGTCAAAGAAGGGTATTATTTATCAAACTTCATGTGTAAACACGCCATCTCAAAATGGTGTGGCTAAAAGGAAATATAGGCACCTTTTGGAAACAACAAGGGAACTTTTATTTCAAATTTATGTTCCTAAACTTTTGGGAAGAAGTTGTCTCAATAGGATGTTTCCTAATTAATCGTGTGCCATCCTCGATTCTTTAAGGTGAGGTTGCTTATATAATTCTTTTTCCCACAAAACTTTTGTTTCCTATTAAATCTTGTAAATTTGGAAGTATATATTTTGTTCGAGATGTCTACTCTTGTGTTAACAAGTTAGATACCATGTATGTGAAATGTGTTTTCTTAGGTTACTCCCATATAGAAAGGATATCATTATTATTGTCCCAATATCAAAATTTTTCTTGTCTCTGATGATGTCACTGTCACGCCTCGAGGGGTACCTTAAACATGGTAATCCGCCGTACATAATACTAAAATCTAGGAATGACTACCTCAGTCACACAAACGCTTCCATATCATGTACAAGGCGTACATCACAACCGAGGGAACGCATCGGAGTAGCACAATTTATATTGATAATAATTAAGTAACAAGGCAAAGAGAATACTTATCATAAAACATAAATATATTAAATTACAATTCTTAGGGGCATATCCCTCTATTGTCTTCAATGAATATACATCTTAGAATTTCCAAAACACTAACATAGAATACATTACATATAAAGATCCTTGCAAAATAACTTTATCTTATGTTTCCATTGCCTTCATAAAAGCTTAACACCCTTCAACGACTTTCTTAACGTCATGATCCTCAATTTAAGCCATGGGTATACCTATTTCATCAAAATCTATAAGGGTATAAGCTACAACTAGCTTAGTGAGATATTCCTTTTTCATTCGCACCATGTTTTCAAGTAAGTTCATTTAAATTTTCACACATATGCTATGCGTACAATGCAACAATCACGTGATTACGCAAATATATATAGTTATCCGGAAACCATATATAGAACGGATTTATCCCTCCGTACCAAAGGTTAGGGAATAGATGATGAAGATCCTCGATCTTTTACTGCTAGTCCCCAAATCCCCACCCAAAGCGTTCGATTGGCTCAGCTCCGAACCTAGAGTCACATTCCTCGGGTGATTTAGATTCTCTAGAAAGGAACATGGCTCGTGTCACAGCACAATAACAACCAATCCAACTCTATACGTAGGAGTAGCAGCCTTTCGAAAAAGATGTGACTCGATAGATACTATGTATGAGCGTTTTATTTTTCTTAAGCCAAACCTTATTAAGATTTATTAGGGAGTAATCAATCAATTTAACAAATAATAAACAGTCATACAAGTAAGTAAACAAAAACACTTAAACAGGCAGTTTGAAGTTGCGATATTTTTAATTCTCATTTCATGCATAAACAAAGAATCACATATATACATATCCCCGATTTCCCATACATATCCATTTTTATCTTTTCGTAGTATGCTAATACCACTACTTTACAAGCACAAACAAGGTAACGAAATTAAGAGGAATAACTCACTTGTCCATTTCGCGATCTTCTTAGTCATAGTAATCCTCGGGTAGGGTATTCTCGTATCCTTCGTCACCTAGACAAAAGAAATACCCGGGATGAGTATTTCATAAAAATTCTACTTAAACTTTCTAATTCTATTTCATTATATTCGTCAAATTCGTATAGAATGAAATTCCAATTTAAAATGGCCATAACTTGCTCATTTTAACTCGGAATTTCGCATATAATATATCGTTTTCTACTTATTCGGAAAGATCTATCCATTTTTAAGGTTATCTTTGTCATAAAAGGTCATTTGGGTTCCGAAAACATTGGGTACAGATTTAAAACGAATATTCTAGATTTTTGCAAAACCATTTTCTAACTCAACTTCATTTAAAAATCCTTTAATAAAAATATAGATATATATATATATATATATAAACATATAATTGATAAATCCTTTAAGTATATAGATAAGCTTTCTTTATATGCAAAAATTCTAATGGTAGCATCTCAACAATTTATTTTATAAAATAATTCATTTTGAATTGTTAAAACTTTAACTTTGACAATTTCATTTCAAGTATTTTGAAGAAACTTTATATTTTTCTATGTTATTATAAATGAGTATATTCTTATTTTATTTTCTTCATTCTTTTTCCAAAAACAAGTAAATTTTCTTTTAACCTTAGTCTTTCATAAATTTTACTTCTAGTGATAAAAGATCAAATTTATCAAAAGTGTATTAAGCCGTTGAAAACCTTTTTATAAATTTATATTTAGAATAGTTTTAGAAAATGAGTCTTGTATTCTTATATTTATTATTTAAAATAAAAGTTTTTGTTTTCTAAAACTTGTTCTTTTATTTCCTTCGAAAAGAATCATCTTTATTGATAAAATCCTTTATTTTTAATATTATTTGTTCATATTCTTTGAAAATAAGTTTCTTCTTTAGAAACTTGAAAATCATTATTTTTTTAAGTGGGTTTATAACTTTATGGGTTGAATTCATCTTAACTTTGAAAACCAGTTTGTTTCTTAGTTTTGTTATGGAGTTAAAAAGAGTTTATTCTTAAGCTTTTTGTGAAAAGTTTGAATATTAACAAATTATTTTACTAAAACTTAGGTTGCCATAATGTATAAAGAAAGTATTCATTTCTTATGTTTCTTAGGTAAAGTTATCTTTGTTATTTGAGAAAAACTTGAGAAAACTTGTATTACTCTATTTCTATGTTGTTGATAATAATTTCATTATTTTGTGACAAGTCACATAATAGAAAATTTAGTTTTAAGTTCCTTTAATAAAATAAAATTCTACTTTTTAAATTAGTTGAGACATATCATTATGCAGATGCAAGTATTATGAGCATGTAAAATAATAAGAACATGAGAAAATACTAGAAACAAATAATAATAAGCAAGACAATAAAAAATCAAGTATTAGGAACCTTAGCTTCATCAAGGTATCCCAGTCAAGCAGTAGGAGCCTTAGCTTCATCAAGGCATCCCAGGACTAAGAATAGACTAGTCCCTAAAGAAAATAAATAAAATGTTATTTTGACTTGATATGGACAAGTTTAAGACTAGAAAGACTAGTCTTAAAGAAATAGCATGAAATAAATAAATTTGTAAAGTATAAAATTAAATAAATAACAAGTGAGCTTATATGCTCTAAAGATTATATAAATACATAAATATATTTAATTAGATATGAATGATAAAATCAACATAACAACATAATAAAATAGGAAGTTCATGTGCAAGAACAAAACATGAACATGTTGTTGCTTTTACTACTCATATAAGTTTCAAAACAACCATAGTCATGTTAAGTTACATGACATGGGTAAATAAATGATTGGAAAAAGTTTACCTAAAGTGTTTATGTAGTATGAAGATGGTAGATAAAAGGGGTATTATATGAGTAGTGATATGTGGTAGAAAGTTTGTGTATAAGAAATGATTTTTGTGAAGAATTGGTTTAAGAGAGTTTGGTAGAGAGAACTCTTGAAGAGAGGATTTGTGAAGAGATTTTGAAAGAGTTTTGGTAGTGAAATGAATTGTGTGAAAGAATGAAGGAAGAAGGGTGTATTTATAGAATTTTGGAGTGAAAATTAGATGTAATTAAATTAAAAATAAATAAATGAAGAGTGAAGGGAGAGGGAAGTGGGCGGCAATTGAAGGGGAAGAGAGAGAAATTTGATAAAAAAATAATTTTAGAAGAAAAGTGTAAGAGAAGTTTAGTAATATGTGGTATAGAATTTTTATGGGAAAATAAAATTGTAAGAAATAGGTATGTAGGTGTAAGAATAGGTAGTAAGAAAAAGTAAAGATAAAAGAATAGTAAAAAAGTACTATGAATTGTAAACTAGACAATTAAAATACTGGTAATAATAAAAATACGTGTATAAATGCGATATCTGTAATTTTTAGCTACCGAAAAATTCTAAAACTGGTATTTTTGAAAACCTTTATTTTTACGAGTTTATTGGTATTAATAGTATATTTTTGCCCTCCAGTGTACCAGGACACGGTTTTTGAAAACTGATCCCGTTCGGATCCGAAGGATACTAGAAATTTGCGAATCTGATATTTTTAAGCTTCCCTACATTATTACAAACTATTATCAACAATTATTTTCATTTCGTTGCTTGGGGTTTAAGAGCGCGGGATTACCGGATCTTAAATACTAGGGTTTGTTTGTATGCTTTGTTGATTTTTAGGGTTCCGGTTTGACTTCCGGTTTTGTTGAGTTATTAGTAAGATCATATAAATTTGGAGTTTTGACCGTATTATATTTTAGTTCGATATCTATAGTTTATCTTATTTTATTTGTGATTATTTAATATTTTTCAGTTCTCGGGATTGTTTAATCGAGTCTAGGGTTATGAGTTGACTCAGTTTGACTTTTGGTGAAAATTGAAATTTTTGATTCCAAAATTCACCGAGGGTTTTAAGATCTTAACATTTCGTTGTCGAGCGTTATTTGAATATATCGTTTTGATTTGCGTTTTAGGAATTAGGTAGATGATTTGATTAGCGAACGGATGTTGATTCAACCGATAGTTGGATTTTATATTTTGTTTCAAGGGTTCTCATTTTCTCAAGACTAAGAATTTTTGTGTTTGACCTGATTTAGAATTTGGTTTTAATCTTGGGTCAATTTTCGGGATTTCAATTTTGATATTAGACTTCTAGGATTATTTTCTATGAATTATGAAAATTTCAAGGGTTTACAATCGCATTTATGGAACATTATCCTTTCTTTCATGCTTCCTGTAAGCCTGCTGATAATGAGGAGGAGAATAATGATTTATTGGTTTATCGCATAACATATCACACATCAAATGTACCTTCAACATCACCACCCCCTCTTCCTCTACCAATGCATCATGTGCATACTAGATGCTACCATCCTCCTATTATATGTTTAGCACCAATTTCTTCTTCCGCATTAGATCTACCAAAGACTAACATGGATCTTCCTATTGCTCTTAGCAAAGGTAAACAACGGTGCATTTATATCATTTCATAATTTTTTTCATTTGATCATTTATAATCTCCTTCATGATCTTTTTTTGACTCTCTTGATCATTCCTCACACTCTTCATGAGGCTTATTCTCATCTTAGTTAGCATGCGACAATGATAAATGAGATGAATACTTTAGATGCTAACGGTATTTGACAACTAGTAAATTTACCTATAGGCAAGAAGGTAATTGGATGTAAATGGGTGTTTGCAGTGAAAGTCAATCTTGATAGTTCAATTGCTTGATTGAAAGACAGTCTCGTTGCTAAGGGCTATACTCAAACTTATGGAGTGGACCATTATGATACTTTCTCCCCTATGGCTAAATTAACTTATGTTTGTTTATTATGTTTATGGTTACTACTCATGATTGGCCACTACATTAATTAGATATCAAGAATACCTTCCTACATGGTGCTCTTTAAGAGGAAGTTCATATGGAGCAACCATCAAGGATAATTGCTTAAGGGGAGAATGGGAAAGTTTGTCATCTTCACAAATCTTTATGTGGTTTAAAGCAAGTCCTCGTGCTTAGTTTGGCAAATTTAGTCAGCAATTGAAAAGTTTGGAATGACTAAGAGTAAGCGGACCATTTTCACAAGCACACTTCCTCTAATATTATTCTTCTTGTTGTGTATGTAGACAACATTATTATTATTACTAGAAATGATACCAACAGAATATCATTTCTAAAGGCTTTTCTCAATAGTCAACTTCTTGAGATCACAGGATTCTTCAATGGCTGAAACTTTTGCTTCAAATATTTCAAGAAGACTGATTAGCACTTTTTCCATAATCTTATGTTCCTCAACCACTTCTCTAAACAATCTCATATGAATTACAAGCTGCATTACCTTAGAAGAATGCTCCTTGATAGCCTCACTTTCTTTCATTGTTAAATTTTTCAAACTCTCTTTTGAGAGTGAGTAATCTAATGGTCTTCACTCTTTCACTGCCTTCATGTTCCTCCTTCAACTTCTCTTAAACAACTTTTGTTGAATTAAGAGCCATTATGATGGTGAAGACATTATCTGTTGGAGCAGAATATAGACACACAAGTGCCTTGTCTTTTTTTAGTACCTCCTCTTCATGTTGTTTGATTTGAGCAATGGTAGGATTATCCCCAAGGGGAGGTAGATCTCTTCTTGTTATGACAACATCCTATAGACCCAATGACTTCAAGTATGATTTCATTTTGACTTGCCAAACTTGATAATTTTCCCTTATGAATATTCATATAGGCAGAACATTTCCAAAAGTCATGGTTTTCTCTTTAAGATATTGATCTGTCACAAAGAATTGAAGATTAATCACTATCTCACACCACTTGAGAAATTTTTACTTCATAGGCCCTTAAGAAACATCTAAAACTCTAATACCATTTGTTAAAGGAGGGAGACTAGAAAATTGAACTGAGAAAATTTGGAGAAAATAGACCACTTTTTCATTAACAAGAGTTGATATATATAGTAGCTCAATTACAAAAAAAAAACGTACAAGTAATTTTCATGACTTTAGGCAGACAAGTCACCTAAAACAAGCACATCCTTAACTTTTCTACAACTAAAGTTAGGCCATAATTGTATTACTGCAATCTAGCAAAATATTAAACCAAAAAATCCGCAAAATATAATGCCTAAAGTACCTAAACAAAGTCTCACTACATTAACAAACATATCTGGAGTACTTACTATCTTTTATTGGATATGTATCCTACCTCATGTCACTACACTTAAATGACAATGGTTTTTATGGAGAAATTCTAGAAGCACTAGCAAATTGTCTCTCCTCACTTTGCTTCAGATAAGACTTCGTATACTCTATCTCTCTCTCTCTCTCGTTCCCTCTTAGTTTTCTCTTTAGTTAAGATCGAAACCCTAGCTTCTAACGTTTTGGCTTTGCAGGTAATATGAAGTAAAGATGAGACTATTTGATTGAGTCTATAACTCCTCGACTGTTTTTCTCAATCGCAAGGATTTAATACCTTTTTCTGCATCTCATTTCTGTATTTATATTTTGTACATATCTGTTACATTCGATTACTATTTGTTTGTATCCACCAGTTTGAATGTTAGTTTTCTGTTAGAACTAGTCCTATTACTGTTAGATCTAGTAATTTCCTAACAAATTTTGTTACAATCGGCTAATGAAACATGCATTACGAACAACTAATGATACATGCATCTATTATATGGTTATGTAATCCTTAAACCAGAAAGGATGTTGTCTTGTACGTGTTGTAGCAAACTGCTAGGATTTTCCGGCTGATGGATTCCTTAGCCCCTTTTTCCATTGTAATTTGCAATGATTCCTCAATGTCAAATTGATCTTTAGGTGTGGACGAGCAAATTGTAGATTGGCCTGAATCCTGATTGGATGTTTTGTTAGTTTACAATGTTGGAAAACTTTCAACTTGATTACTATGAAAGACCTGAACTTCCCAACAATCTGATTCATTTCACTAGTGATTGAATGCAGCGGGGGTCTGGAGCTTCTTTGTGACTCTATCAAAATTCATAATGTTAATGTTGATCCAGAGAATGGAGAAGAAAAGGTAATAACAAATACTCTAAACAATTCCATTGGAATTATCTTTCAAATGTTTGTGGTTGCATACTCTCTGGATCCCATGCTGAACTTGGTTTACTTCCGGCTGACTATGAGAGATTTGCTCGTATGGACCAAAATGAATTTGATCAAGGAGAGACCTGAAATGTTCATAAAAGGAGACATTGTGCATGTTTTGGCTAATGTTTAAGTTTTAGCTTCGAGTATGAATTATTGCATTCCTATATGAGTTTGGAGGTTTATGAGATTAACCATGGAGGTCCAAACTTACATTTTTTTCCAAAAATACCTTATTAATGTCACTATTCCCAAATGGAATCAATAGACTGAAAATAGACGCTTTATACCTGTGATTGTTAAAAAACTTTGTAGAGATATATAGCTTTTATTTTTCTTTATTTTATTTGTATAAAATCCAGCTGTATTTCAGTTATTATTTTTGTACATCATATAAATAGTTTAGCAGTGTATTCATTAAGTGACTTTTACTCACTTTAATACAAAATATCTTTCGTTCATTTTCTCTCTGTAACTGTTTTTTTTTCTCTCTGTTCTTCCAACTTGGATTCATGGAAGCTGTGTGAGGCTTCTTCATTTCACATGGTATCAGAGCCATTTCACTGGTAAGATCCATCCTTGTTCTCTGTTTTGATTGTCGATCATGGCTGATACTACTCGTAATACACAAGTTCAACCAATAAGTACAGATCCGTATTTTCTATCTGGATCTGATAACCCTAATATGTCGATAGGGAACATATTATTCAATGGATCAAACTTCTTGATGTGGAGTAGGTCAATTAAGATTGGATTAGCTGCAAAGTTGAAATTAGGTTTTATAGATGGTAGTATTCGACAGCCAAACCCTAATTCTGCTGATCATGCTCGTTGGATTCAATGTGATAGTATGGTTAGATCTTGGCTATTGAACTCTATGTTACCTGATTTTGCTCAGAATTATCTCTATACTCAATCTTCTTTGGAATTATGGGAGGAAGTGTCGGAACAATATGGACATAGGAATGGTCCTCAAGTTTTTCAATTACAAAGTGAATTAAATAATGTTCGTCAATTGAATCATACAGTTGGAACCTATTACAATAGATTGAAGCGTCTTTGGGATGAATTGCAAGCTCTGCATGCTTATCCATCTTGTGAATGTGGACATATAGAATATTGTACTTGTCAATTGAAAGAACGTATACAAGAATATGAGATGGAAACTAAGTTGATTCAGTTTCTTATGGGCTTAAATGAAGGTATGAATCAGTAAGGAATCAAATTCTTTCCATGGAACCTTTACCCACAGTGAACAGAGCATATTATATTGTGCAACAGGTTGAGAAACAAAGGCAGTTGACTATTCATCCTGCGAATGATGTTGATATATCTGCCTTCATGTTAAATAGAACGGATATGAATAAAGTTGGTTTTGACAGAAAGAGGTCTAAAGGAATTTCTAAAGGGTTTTGTAAACATTGTAAAGTTGAGGGGCACACTATAGAAAATTGTTTTCAGTTGATAGGATATCCTGACTGGTATAAAGGTCGGAAAACTATCAAGAATCAGACTCGATCTGCTGCTCATTATGTTTCTGAGAAGCCAATTGCAGCTACTCCATTTGATGTATCCTTTGATGCTGGGAATAACAGTCATGGAGAATCGCATGTTAATTTGGTTGATAGTATCTTTCAGGAGGTACTTAAGCGTTTTGAACAGCATGTGTCAGAGACTCCTTCAAATCTTGGTTTTGCAGGTAGCATTGCTTCTTCCTTATGTTTTCATATTTTGAATAACAAATCGTGTTGTTGGGTTGTGGATACAGGTGCAACAGATCACATGACTCCTTTCCAAACTCTTCTTTCGGACATATACACTTTACCTCATCCAATAACCATTCAGTTGCCTGATGGGAGTTTAAAAACTGTCCAATTAGCTGGAACAGTTCACTTAAGTCCTTCCTTTCATTTACAAAATGTGCTTTATGTGCCAGATTTTAGACATAATCTACTATCTGTTCATAAAGCTTTAACTGACAATCATTTTATTATGGTTGCTGATTCTACTTCTTTGATTTTCCAGGACCAAGTAACTAAAACACATATAGCCAAAGCTAAAGCAACAAATGGGCTTTATATACTTGAATCTGATATTAGTGGGAATTTTATTTCTTCTGAGTCCACTGTAATTCCTTCTTTCTCTTCTTCCGCTGTGAGTCATTCAAAGAATTTGTCATTGTTGAAATTGTTACATTTACGTTTAGGTCATAGTTCAATGTCTTTGATGAGACATTTGGATCAATGTAAGTCTCTTGACTTGACTGATTTTGTTTGTACTACCTGTTATGAATCTAAGTTTCATAGATTGCCTTTTGCAAGAAGTACCAATCGTGCTTTGTATCCTTTTTCTCTTTTACATATTGATGTATGGGGTCCTTTTTCTGTTACTTCAATTTGTGGAGCTCGTTATTTTCTTACCATTTTGGATGATCATACATGTTGTACTTGGACTTTTTTGCTTCAAAACAAGTCTCAAGTTTCTTCGTGTTTACATAATTTTTTTCGTATGATAAATACTCAATTCTCGGCTAAACCATCTGTAATCCGATCTGACAATGGGTCAGAATTCCTGTCTTCCACTTGTCAATTTTTGTTTAAAGATTTAGGCATCATACATCAACGTTCCATGATATATACACCTCAACAAAATGGGCGTGTGGAACGTAAACATAGACATCTACTTGACACAGCCCGTTCCTTGCGAATTCAAGCAAACCTTCCTAAATATTTTTGGGGTGAATGTATACTCACTGCTACATATCTCATTAATCTAATGCCTTTGTCCACCTTACATTGGAAAACTCCTTTTGAGATGTTATATCACAAATCTCCTACATATGATCACTTGAGAGTCATGGGTTGCTTATGCTATGTTCGGGCAACTTCACCTACACTTGATAAGTTTGATTCTAAAGGGCTTAAATGTGTCTTCTTAGGATATGTCCATGGTCAGAAAGGTTATAAGGTGTATGATATGACTTCCAAGAAAATTCTGGTCAGTCGAGATATTGTGTTTATTGAAACTGAGTTTCCTTTTCATACATCTCCAATAGCTGATTCTCTTCCTTTAGACAATCCTGTTACTGTTCCTGTTTTGTCTCACCCACCTGTTCAGTTTTCTTCTGAAGCTCCACATATTTCTTTGGGTGATGCCAATACTGATACTGTACAGAATCATACTTCACACACATTTCCTTCTTGTCCAAATCAATCCATTTCTTTGCGTCGTTCTAGTAGAGAACATAAAGTTCCCACTTGGTTGAAAGATTATGTATATAAAGCTTCTTCCTGTACTTCTTCTCCTTCCTCTTCTCTTCTACATCAAAATTCTGTTTCTTATCCACTTTACTCATCCTCTGATTTTTCTCAGTCTTCATCCGATTTCAATACTTCTTTAGCACATGTTCTTACAACACAAGAACCTTTATGTTATTCACAAGCTTGTAAATCTAAGGAATGGATTATTGCTATGACTAAAGAATTGGAGGCTCTTGAACTTAATGATACTTGGGAATTGGTTGATTTACCTCAAGATAAAAAACCTATAGGTTGCAAATGGGTTTATAAAGTGAAATATAAACCTGATGGAAGTGTTGATCGTTTCAAAGCACGACTTGTTGCTAAGGGGTATACGCAAGTGGAAGGTGTGGACTACCATGATACTTTTTCACCGGTTGCCAAATTGTCTACTGTGCGCATTTTATTTGCTGTGGTTGCATCATATAATTGGCCTCTTCATCAAATTGACATCAACAACGCATTTTTACATGGCTTCATTGATGAGGAAATATACATGCGTCCTCCTCCTGGTTATAATAAAGCTTCTCCAGGACAAGTATGTAGATTGAAACGTTCTTTATATGGGTTGAAACAGGCTTCTCGCCAATGGAATATTGAGATATCTCAATTTCCTTTTCGGAAGGGTTTTATTCAATCTAGTAGTGATCATTCACTGTTTACTTGTTCTTCATCTGATATTTTCCTCATTGTCTTGCTTTATGTGGATGATATGCTAATTTCTGGTAATAATGATGTTTCCATTGCTGATTTGAAGTCTGATTTACATACTGCTTTTACAATCAAAGATCTTGGTCTTGCTCGGTTTTTTCTTAGACTAGAATTATGTAGATCAGATAAAGGAATTTTGGTCAACCAACGCAAATTTATTTTGGACATTCTCCAAGATACTGGCTTGACTGGATGCAAACCTAGCTCCCTGCTTTTGCCTTCTGGTTTACCTTTACTTAAGGATGATTCTTTGGTACTTTCTGATCCTCTACCTTTTAGGAGAATTATTGGTCGTCTCCTATATCTCACTCTCTCTCGTCCTGACATTGCCTTTGCGGTTCACAAGCTCAGTCAGTTTTTATCCCAGCCTTGTGAGTCTCATTATCAAGCTGCTGTCCACCTTTTACGCTATCTCAAAGGGACTGCAGATTTGGGATTATTTTATCCCAGTAATAATTCTTTGGAGCTTCATGCTTTTTCTGACTCAGATTGGGGTTCTACATCTTTTGATAGAAAATCTGTTACTGGTTATTGCATTATGTTGGGCCAAAGTTTGATTTCATGGAAATCAAAGAAGCAAACAACAGTTAGCACTAGTACCACTGAAGCTGAGTATAGAAGCATGTCCATCACAGCTAAGGAACTTCTTTGGACTTCATATATTTTGCGTGATTTACGTGTTCCAGTTTCTTTGCCCATTCCCCTTTATTGTGATAATAAATCTGCATTGCTCATTGCTTATAATCCATGTTTACATGGCCGAACCAAACATTTGGATATTGATGCTCATTTCATTCGGCAGCATGTTAATGATGGTTTTATACAGCCTTTACATATTTGTTCTTCAGCACAGTTGGCTGATGTTCTCACCAAACTCACTTCTGTTGAGCAGCTTCAGTCCACATGTTTCAAGTTGGGTCTTCAATCAGCTCCCACTTGAGGGGGGGATGTAGAGATATATAGCTTTTATTTTTCTTTATTTTATTTGTATAAAATCCAGTTGTATTTCAGTTATTATTTTTGTACATCATATAAATAGTTTAGCAGTGTATTTATTAAGGGACTTTTACTCACTTTAATACAAAATATCTTTCGTTCATTTTCTCTCTGTAACTGTTTTTTTTTCTTCTCTGTTCTTCCAACTTGGATTCATGGAAGCTGTGTGAGACTTCTTCATTTCACAAACTTGTCTCATCATTTTCCTTATCATGCAGCGGGCCTGGTGTCTTAGTTCTTGTCAATGATTGTGACTGGGAGCTGACTGGTCAACTAGATACCACACTGGAAGAAAAGGATGTGGTAGTTTTCATTTCAACTTTGCATGGGAAATGGTTGCTACAGATTTGTAACATTAAAGGCAATTATGCAATTCATGCATTTTTGTATCATTGTAGCTAGGCATCTTGGGGGTCCGGTTCCACTTTTTATGGACCCAAAACCACCGCGTCTACAGTATGGGCATGGGTATGAATCGTGGACCCACTGGTTCACGGGGCGGGTCCCACGATTCCAAACCGGACCATTTTTTATTTTTTTAAAAAAATCCCATGTCCTCTTAACTGTAATTGCTGCTTTTTTTTTTTTTTTTTTTTTGTCCACCAGTTTGGACCCGCCAATTCTGGCGGGTCCCAACATGGAACCGGCAAGGACCCATCACCCCGGCGGTCCTGCTGCCGGGTCAGAACCATCTTGCCGGGTCGGGCCCCTGGGAGATGTTCTAATTGTAGCATCTTCATGAGCAAATCAAAGAAAGCAAAAAATAAGCTTTGTATTTATGTTTAGACTGTACACCTCTTATGCAGGTGTTATTTTTGTGTCCTAATTCTAATTCTCTATGTGCCATTACAAAATGAAAGGAAGAAATTTCTAAAAGATGGGGGACTTTCTTTTTCCATTTTCCTTTTGCCCATGAAAATATCTGAGCTAGTGAGTTAAGAATATAAAAATTCACATCACAAAGCCCTTCATGGCTTTTTTAGGTTTGTCTAATGTAGAGAAGGCAGCTGGATTATTATTATTATTTTTTTATTTTTATTTTTTGTGGTTTAATCCCTCCATTTCTGGAGCATGTTCACCATCCTCTGGAAAAGAGTAGATTACTGGGGGTGAGTAATGTCGCTTAGGCATGGCTGCACCTCCACTATGGATAAATGGTGCAAATAAAAGAGATCAACTCCTCAGGATCTTGCCTTTCCTGTTTCCAGCCTCACAGTTGATGTAGTCCATTGACGGGCATGATGATGTGTTGGCTTTAGCAAATTTTGATATTGATAATTTATGGTTCATTGGTCCCCGATAAGGTTCATAAAGAAGCTAATGATAACTGAAATAATGTTAAGATCTTTTTATGAACTTTATGCCCTTTTTATTAGTTTTTTTAGTTCTACACGTAAACTATTATGTACCGCATCCAATCAAACCTTTATTTGTCAAATTATATATCTATAGTTTGGAGTTGATTGATGTTATATATATTCAGTTGAACTTAAAACTTTTCATATTTATTACCATGCCAAATAATCATTTGTCAAAGAATACAGATACAGATAAGATAGAAAACTTAATGAGCAAAACAATTAACTCAAATAGAGGTATTTTCGAATCAAATGAATCTGATCCGGAGTGAATTTAGAATTGCTAACTTCTGGGCTATTTCATGGAGTAAAAAGGGAAATTCCGTTCATGTGAGAATTTCTTGTAAATTTTAGCCACATAAGGGCTAGGATAAACTGGACTAAAATATAACTGATATGGTATAACCGCCATAGAGATCATTTATCACTTAAATAATTGCAATAATATTGTTGTTGAATCGAATTCAATGGACGTTATCTTTCTTCCTTTTTGTGATTTTATTACGTAGAGCAGGAATGAGGGAGTTCACTAGTTTCAGGTTTTACAATCTTGGTTAGATGATTCGCATACTATTTGCATTGATATAGTAAAATATTGTTGAACATGAATTTTCTTGACACTAATAACAATATTAATAAGTTAGTTTTGTTTATTGATAAAATTCTAACGTAAATATGTAAGTAATTCCCACCTTTCCATCTTCCTTAGGTTGCTCTAAGGCCAGTTGAAGTACCTACTGGTTCATGAGTCTGGATCCATGATTTATGAATCAGCTATTTTTTTTTTCCGTAAATTTAATTAATTTAAAGCTTTAAATAAATTTTCAATAAGAAAAATTAAATTGTATAAAATCTTCTGCATATACATTCACATTCAACTACCGTTATAATCTTAGCAACAAGGGACTAAAAAATCTTAAGGCTACAAAGAATATTAAAGATAAAAATTAGTTTTCATTTTTAAAGGATGAAAATTTTCTCTGATACGAATTTATATAAACCAAATCAAATATATATTGAAAAATATATTTATTCCTTATTATTATAGCAACACGATAATATGAAGTAATTTTAACCCACATGGATATAGTTTAAATTTTTACCGTCATTTATATTATTTCTTTTTCTTTTTTTTTTTTTTTCCTGGTAGACTTATGTGAAACCATATAACTGGTGTGTCCATGCTATGCCAAGACCCATGCCTTTTGGGTAAGGTTGCTAAATCAAATTGGTAAGTTAGTTCCTAGCTAAGTTTTAGTTTAGACCCAATTCATGCCTAGATCCAATATGTACCAATTAGAATTATAATAAGTTGAATCAAGTCAAATTTGAACAATATTAAGCTTAAATTCGAGCCTAACTAAAGATCTAAAAACCCAAGTTGACTTTTAATTTAATTATGTTTAGATATTTTATCTTGAACTCGACTTGAAATACTTCCTAACATGGTCAAGCTTCACTGAACTAAAATTGTTTAGACTCCTTATTCATCAAAAAATTTTATTCATTTTAATTATGCATGTACATGAGTTGAATTCAATAAATCTCAAAATATACTTAACTTTTACTCAAGCTTGATCAATCTTATGAATTCATTAAGCTAAATGGGTTTGTTGATAGTCAAATAAAGATCACCAGTGTCTCAAGTACATTCCAACCCATTAACCGCATAGGCTAACCCATTGGACCTAGGCCTAACTCACCTTGACAAGGTTGAAGCCTCATTAGAACACCAACTTCTTTGGCTTGATGAACTAACTGACCAGTATCACATCTAGATAGCACTCGACCAAGGGTCACCCAGTATGTTTTCTCCACTTAGGTTCTGCACAATCAAACGCGAATTAATATACTCATCCCACGTCTACGGTAATAGTCACTACAGTTATCAAAATCGTGATTTTACTTATATAATTTTATGGGTTCATGATTTTAGAAAGTTATTTTGAGTTGACTCATGCATAGTATAGTCTTTTTTTTTTTTTTTTTTAAGAATCTTATGATTTCAACTCAATTTGCATGTAAACTCAATAAAATCTTACGTTTTTAACAAAGTTTACCTATTTAAGTCAAATAAGCTAGAATATAAAAAATACAATCGAGTTTTTGCAAGCTTATTAACTATTAATATGATACATCTTCTTTATTGCATTTCAATTTTATTTTCACACACTCTCTCTCTATCTTTTTGTCCTCCTTCCCTCCAACTCTAATGTTCTATATTTATAGAATTCATTCAAGTTGAGTTATAGCTATAAATTTTACAAGAAAACTTTTATTTCATTTATATAGTTAAGAATTTGAGATAAGTTGAAAAAGTTTTAATCTCTTTCAATGCATAACTTCTTTTAAACAAAATAATAAAAAAGAACTAAATTTTGACTGTTCTCGCTCTCTCTTAGTATATCTTATATTATGGATTAAGAGTTATTTTGAAAAAATAAACTCAATTTGTTTTTTTTATATATATATATCCATTATCTATTTCAAGTTTTTTATAACTTATATAACCATATTCATAGTTCTTGAAAGCTATTTTACACAAACTATAGAAATTTATGTTTCTATATTTCAATTCTATAGACTCTTTGATGGTTCTACATAAAATTGTAAATTTGACAACCTTGATTGTCGCCAACTATCCAACCGCCCATTATCTCACAATGCACTCAATTGCTAGGGATCCACCCACTATAAGTATGTCCTCCTACTCTATAGAAGAGATGATACCGCATGAATGCTCTCTCTCATTCATATTACTTGCCCCTACAACATGTTTGCTAAATTAAGCAGCAAAGTGGCCACATCAGGCTCAGTCCCAAAACACCACGGACTATGATCTTTTACAGACCCAACATGCACACAAGTTCATTCTGATGATCTTTTCTACTTTGACAATATCCAAACAAGTGATAGAGTTCTATTTCAAATCCATATCAATAACTACTGGAGTAGTTAGACATCAAACTTGAGTTTAAGCCTAAGGAAATGTTAAGCTAGGTTTGAACGGCTTGCTGGCTAGTTGATTTATTATACCTCTACACCAATGATACACCTCATTGTGTTAAGTTTGTAAAATGTTAGTGCTTATATAATAAAGTAATATATAACAATATTACATAATTAAAATAATATGAAATACTAATATTATATAAATAAAATATTAGACTACTTTCTAGTCAAATCGAAGCACAATTATAAAAATAAATTTTCAAGATAAATTATAAACATAGAAGGCTTTTTTTAATCAAAATTATAGTGTATAATGCTTAAGATAAGAATTTAACACATTGATATCCCTGTGTAAATTAAGGAACCCAAGAAAGGAAAATTAGCGTAACATTCACTATAGCATTAAAATTGATTGCTCTTTTAAGGTACAACATATATGAATTTTTGGTTCTCTAACCTCAAATCATATCACTTGTTCTATTCCCAAATCAAAACCCTATCCTGAATCTAAATTGCCTATTTGCCTAAATCAAAACCCTAATCCACAAATCGAATTATTTATTCGAATACAGAGTTGGTGCATGTGCTTAATAAAACATTACTCATATCCAAATTACTAAGCGCTGTTGTTGTTACATGTATTGGCTTCTTTCATCCTTATTTTGCAATTGAAATAATACCTACTTGTGTTAGCTTTTGGGGGAAAAAAAAAAGAAAAAGAAAAAATGAACCTATTATCATTATAATAACTTAATTAATTCTTATGATCAAATTAGTCCTCTAAAAACCAATGTGAAGTACGTCCAAAAAAAAACTTTTCCTGGCCTGATTGACCATTAAGCTCGGTTTAGTCCATAAAAAGTGAGTACTTAGCAGTGGCCCCTGTGGTACCTAGGTACACCTTCCAATCCATGCATAAATATGAACGACCTCTACTGGCAATGTAGGTACGGTTTCCTTAAGAAACTCATAGCTTTCATCACAAGCACGACTCCCCATTATCTTCTAGTTTAAAAACGACAGTCCCAATACATAAATGTACTCCATTAGCATGTAATGCATGTCCTTTTTTTATATTTGAGACTCGGATCCATAATTATTCTGAATATCTAGTTGGTGAGCAACCATGCTGTAGACACTTCGGATGTGCACATCATATAAGGTATGATCTGTAAGCACTTCAGTCATTCAACATTCAATAACCATTGTTTTTATTGAGGTGTGTATTTTCAAGATTAAGCATTTTAGAGCTAATAAATGGAACTTATAAAACTTTAACTAAAGACAAATTCAAATAGGCTCCACTAGGAGTGAGGACAGCTGCAATTATTAGTACATGCAGTCAAATGGAACAATTACCAGTTAGAATAAGCCGTTATTTAACAATATTCAGAGTAGCTAGAACACGAGCTTAATTATAAGATTCTACGAAGTCACTAAACTGTTCTATATAATTCTACTGATTTTATACATTTTAATTCAAAATAGAATCATGAGTTTTACATAAATGTGAGAATCATCCTCATCCCTCAAAGGAGAGAAATTTAATCTCAATGTAACTCATAAACTTATTATTCCAACAAAAGACAAGAGAACAATATTGCAAAATAAGCAGAAGTCCCAAAATCAAACTCATTACAATGATGATAGAGCCTGGTACGATTCAAGAAATGCTTTTATGGAGCTCACCTCTATAAATTAAAAATTTTACTTGTACAATAGAAAATAATGATGAATTACATCTACTACCATATATGTAACGCAACAACAAAAATTACCCGTAAAACTTCGTGCAAGTTGACAACAATGTGCATAAATATAAGCATAGCTGAAAAAAGGGATTTGATGAGGGCAAATGCAGACCTATTTTGCATTTCGAAGTCTCTCTAGCTCTTCTTCGGCATCTTTCAATTTTGGTCTAATAGTAGCTACTCTTTGCTCCAATTTGGGAAAATTGGAAGTCACTGGAATCTTCAGGAGGCTGGGAACTTGAAAACCCACTAGTCATCAGCCTCCGATAGCCACGGCAACCCCTTGTCGAAAGAAGTCCGACGGCACCACTATATCCCCTAGAGGAAATTGACATCTGCAGGCATTCTCGGACCAATCCGAGATCATTGGAGTTCTCGGCATCTTCCAGAACCCCAGTCCGACTACTACCCAGGAGTTCCGCTGCCTCCAGCAGCTGCCAGCCCCCTTCGCCGGTCGTCGCCGGGATCGTTGTAATTCAGTAAGTTTTCTATCTCTTCGTTCTGTTTAATAATAATAAGAGAAAGAAGTAATAAAGTAATAATTTAATACAAATATCCATCTTGTTTACATAGATTTAAAATAATAATGTTTAAAATATATATAAATAAATAAAAAGAGAAAGTAAGTATGATAAATCTGTAAAAAATGTAAAAATTAATATTTGTTGTACTATGAAAAAGGGAGCAGCAAATAGAGTGTGTGTATATGTGCGTGCGTATGTAATTTAAGAGGTGCCTTGTACGTGTAACTGGTTCTATTAAAATCGTTGATATAATATATATGAGTAAAGAAAAATAGTAAATTAGGACTTTTTTTTATCTCTCTCTCTTATAATTAACCCTGCTAATAATATGCTCCTGAAATAGATAGTAATATTATAGTGAAGATCTAAATGTTTGTTATATTGATTTACGAATGTTTTATGCTAGGGCATGTATTGACGAATATGTGATTCACGTGATGCCAGAATATTTGATTATGCCATGTAATCTCATCTTACTGAATTAGTATATTCAAGATTGATAAAGAAATTCCAATCTTGACAACATGTCGGGTGTTTGATATATGAGATATATGCTTCAAGATTTTACCACTTAGAAAAACCCTTTTTGTTTTTTAAATAAAATTACTAAAATTTAATCTAATAGATTTAGGAATCACAATAAAAATTCCTTTTTTCTTTTATTAATAAGACTTGATGAATTTAAAGTGATAAGATTTCATAATCTTAAAATCAACCAATAAAACTAAAGACCAAAAGAACTACATGATGTCTCATCCTGACTAGCAAGTATGTGGGTACTTAATGGGTGATATAAAAATTGTAAAAACTTTTTTTTTTCTTCCATCTTTTGTAAATTTAATATGAATTTTTGAATATTCTCTTATAGTTTGTAAATAATTATTGTCTTTAGAAAAATAACAATTAAATTAGTTATCTTATGTAAACTTGATAAATTCATAATCTTGTAAATCTTATACTTGGTAAATATTTTTGTAAATGACACATGGGGATTTAAATTCAGACACAATAGGAAGGAACTTATAATTGAAAAGTTAAAATGTAGTAACTATTTTGGTTTTAATAGGATAGCCCCTAAACTTAAGTAATCTTCTGTTCCATTTAAAAAAATGATGGATTTTCGAAGATCAGTGACAGAGTTAAGACTAATCTACCCATTAATCCTAATTCAATTTTTTTCCCGATTAATACGGTAGCGAATCCTTTTTTAAATTAAAACAAGTTTCTTTTAATTCTTAGTCGAGGATTCGTATTAAACAAATTAGGTTTTAGTATGAATCATACTAAAGGAAATCAAACCGAAAATCAAAATCCAAGCTTGACAATACTTCACATATATTGCGTTGTCAATTTACCTCTTCTGGCAACAAAGGGAGCTTAAGGATGTGAAATTCATCATACAACATGTAAAATTGATCAAGATATTTTCGTTGTATCCGCATTCTAGTCTTGATTAACTTTGACTCTGAATCTATAAACAACAGATATATAAGTCTTCTATGTTCAAAGATAACAGAAATGCCCTTCATATGCCTACAAGAGAAAGCAAACATTCTTCGTCAAATGGTACTTGATTAATGATGATATTATGTCAATCTCGAACTTAGTTAGCTCGTGCACAGTCTCTTCGTTTCATTGAGAGATAGAAACTCAGGAATATAAACACAAACAAAAGTAGTCAAGTCCTCTAGAAGCAAATTGAATTAGTTATCATTCTTAGAAATTACAGTCAATTATCAGGGTAAATGGTGTGTCTTTACTTTCACTATTTTACAATTTGTGTTTAAAGATCATCAAGTGAAATTGTATTGTCTCAAATTTAAAAGAATGCATATAGTAGCATGATGGTGTCTGCATTAGTGTGACTGGTAACAGATGCTAAATAATTTCGATGTGACAATAAACAAGTACTAAATGTGTCTACACTTTACATTTTTTGTGTAAAACTATCTAAGCTTCAAATGTGCATAAGTTTTAATATGATATTTGATTATTGTAAACTTTTACCCCATTGGAGCCACCAGCAAACAACTCAAAACATAATTGGATCTTTCTAGAGCCACTAAAACCATTTTGTTATCTTTACAGTCTATCAACTTGCAAAGTAAAATAATATAAACTAAATGACCACTATTGGTAAAATAATTAACCTCAATTAAAAGCTAACATTTTCCTAAGAATATAAAATATAATAAATAAGTTAATAGAGGCTTCCATGGAGGAAGAATAACAAGAACCTAAGGCGCAAGCCCAAAAATATGAGCTCTTATATAAAAATGCATATATAATGGGGCCGAACAAAGGATAACTTAAGAAAAGGGAAATAACGATGGATGCATTATGTCCCCTCTATGGAAGAGTATTGGGTACATGAATGCTTAAGAATAAATTTATTTCATGTGGTAAAATTAATGAACCAAATTTGAGGGTAAATTTATTTAAAGTATTAATGCTTTGAGTGAATAAATTAAGGAATAAACTTTTGAGGATAAATTCATTTAAGGTATTAACATTTTAAGTAATTAAAAGGAGGAATAACATTTTGCAAGTCAAATAAGGTATTAATTATCTATGGTTGACTAAAATTAAGGAAACTTAAATGAAAATAAATTTAAACATTGATACCTTAAATGAACTTCGCAAAACGCTAAAACATCATGTGATTCATGTTGTGAATTGTTGATTCCTCTATTTTACTATTTAGAATGTTGATACCTTAAATAAACTTATTCTCAGAGACCTTTTGTTATAATTTAGCTCTAAAGAAATGAATGTTGTATCTTTGTAGGAAGTAGAATTGAGGGCGATCTACTAAGGATTTGAATTAGTGGAATAAAAGGGAATTGAGAGATTCAAAGTGAAGATAAACTCACGAAATGCTATCAATTGGTTAATATAACCAATTGACCACTTGGTAAGTAGTCACTATTAATATTACTCATTTATACAGGAAAGGATCTAAAGCCAAATGATTAAGGTGGTCTGGTGGACTTTGATGATGAGGGCATTTAACAGGTAGTAGATGGACTCACAAAATCATTTATCTCTTTTAGTAATTTTCAAATTTCTACTTTTGGTGAACAATTCTCCAACCATCCAGCATGAACTACCATTGAAGCTTTGCAAATTTAGGAGTGTGTTAATGGTAAGAGAAAGAGATGATGATATGGGGCTGGTTTTATGTGTCACGTTAATGTCATATTTATAAAGAGATTTTTTTTTAATTATCAATCCAATACAAATTTATTTACACAAATATCGATCATATACAAGTAATTGCATAAATACTATCATAGAATGGCATTTTAAAAAAATGGAATTTTGAGTTTTATAAATAATCGCATGTATTAAATGTGATTTAGGGTGGGTAGATATTTTGAATAGGTATGACAATCACAACTAATAAATGTGGTTCATGGTTATATATACAAACATTTAATCTAATAAATGTGGTTCCTGATTTTCTTCTTTATAAATGACATGTCATAAATGAGATTTATTTACTTTTCAAAAGTTGCATTTATAATTTATATAATTTTTATTTTAGTAATTTGTTTTTAAAATATTAGCAGACATGTGTTACACCATCCATGTGTGTATTTATATATATATATATATATGTATATTGAAAGTATTAATTATTTACAATATCATCCTTATCTAAGGTCATCTTTTTTTGAGTTCCCATGAACATTATCAATAAAGAAAGTTGATACTTATTTAGGCTTCAATTTTCCATAGGTTTGGAAACAAGTTGGACAAAGTTGAGCTTTTAATGGCTTAGGCTCAAAACTGTTCATCAAATTAATGAGTTTGAGTTGAGCTGGGTGTTTGACGAGCTTGGAAGATATAGGCTCGAGCTTGAGCTCACTAAGAATTCGTGAGCTTAAGCTCAGCTTCTTTATATAAATAATTATATATTATTTTTATATTAACATATCAATATATAGTTATATATAATTTTCTTTATAATAATATATTTAATATATAATTATGTATAATATTATATTAATATACTAATACAAATAATTATATTTAATAAAATAATTATATAAAAAATATTTCTCGAGCTATTAACTAGCCAAATTATGAGCCTACTCACGAGCCTGGCTCGAGAACAAGCATGCCAACAGGCTCATGAGCACTTAATAAGTGCTATTCGTGAGTTATTTCGTGAACTTGAATAAACTTCCATACTAATCTCATTTAACTAAACGAGTTTGACTTGAGATTGAATAGTTCATGCGTTGCTCAGCTTTTAAAACCCTTATTTCCTATTAATGACTAGTGCTAAATTATTTTTCTTCTTCCTATCTTACCTACCTCATTGTCAAATTTTTCCTCACTTCTTCTACCCTTAAAGTAACTTCAGCTTTTTGTGTATTTATTTGTTTTATTCAATATGAGTTCTATAAATAAAATTAAAAAAAAAAAACTAAAGAGCTTCTTTTGAAAACTTAGAACAAAGGAGAATGATCTTAAATAGGGAGCAATTTAAGACATATGTGATGCTCCTCATTATAAGCTTTAAGATGATTTCAATAGAACAGGAATCATTTGCTATAATTAAAAAATTATTTGATATATAAAATAATTAGTAATCCCATGTGTGTGTGCATGTGCATCTCTCTCTCTCTCTCTCTTTATATATTTATATATATATCTTTTCCAAAAGAAAATGAGAAAAAGACAAAAAAAAAAGATTCGTTGAGTTGGGGAAAAGAAAAAAAAAAACTATAATTGATTATGGCAACTGCAAATGAGGATTCTATTTGTGTATTTCGTCTCTAACTACATATTATTTAAGTAAGATAGGGATAAGCAGATACAAGAAGAGTAGAGTATAAAGTATCGTTTGTCCTCCATGCTATAACGTGAGTATCTAACCTGTGGTACTTTGTACCCACTCTATACCCTATACTTTTTAAAACCTACGGGGTACATGTACCATATGGAACTAGTATTTTTTTTTTTTTTTAAGAAGTATCTATATATTTTTTTCTTTATTAAACTTCAAATTTATAGTTTTGTATATGATTTCATATAATATGTAAAATGATCTTATTTTTATATATTCACTCTAAATAATATGTGGAGAAAAATTTAAAGAGTAATTTATTAATATCATAAGTTGTACAATATATAGAATTTGTTCAAGTGTGAAAGTTGAATACCATAACAAATACTTGTGGAACTTATTTTTGTGATATTAAACTAAATTATAGAAGTTGTAGCAAATTCTAAAATTTAAAACTTTGGAACTACTTCTATACTAATGTGTGCTAGAAGATAAACATCTTTGTATAATTTAGGAGTTTAAATACATACATACAATCATAGTTCTTTTAAAATAAAAATAACAAGTTCTTCCAAAATAAAAAGTACAAATCCTTATATATTAAATTTTTTTTCTAAAGGTAGTTTACAAATAATAATTTTACAAAAATAGTAACAAAGTAAAAAAATAGGTATTATTATTTATTCCTCATATATTAACATTATTTTATAATATTTGATAGGGTAGATATATGATACACTGAAAATGTTCCCATGATATTAGATTATAGATAGACATCTCCATGGGTTCGGTTTGAATGGGGAATTGATCCAACCTAGCCATGCCGGTCTACTGTGGATCTACTCTACTAGACGGGATTAACCAGGTGGGTCCAACAAGATCCTCTTTCTTGAGAGAGAGAGGGTAATCAAAAGATTGATTCATGTCTGTGTCTCTTAGGCAGGGAAAAAACGTTACATAACTCTTAAAATTGGGCGATTAACTCGAAAATTAATAAAATCAAAATTTGCGTCATCATCTCTAGCTCTTTTCTAACTTGTAGTTCGTCATTAGTAGACATCGATTGGCTGGATCACCGCCCCTACTACATATTGTAATTTAAAGGCTGCGAAGAAAGGCGCCCGGCGGGGGGGCGAGGGGAGGGGAGGGGTTGGTGGCGTGGTTCGACCTCAGTCCATTTGATTAGCAAGCATTATTCATTTAGATCCAACTACAACCTAAAGGTTTCTAATTAAACCTTTGGAAAAAGAAGAAGTAGATAACATAGTTTAGGCCTGTGAAGACCTATCCTAGACTCAGTAGCTCCATGGGTTTAGGCTCACTTCAAATTCAGAATGATTATGGGTCTAGACTTTTTGGCTCTGGCCAATGGAGATGTCAAATTACAAGTTCCAAGGTTGATACAATGTATGAAGACCTCACACCCTTACCTTTCGTGTGAGTTCAAATTCTAGAAAATTTGTATCCATAACCTATCTCATCACTCTTACTACCACTCAGGTACTATCCGGTCAAGTAAGGTATACATGAGTACCTTGTACAATTGGGTTACCTACTCACCTCTAAAGGAAGATGGCACCTTATGGCGTTCTTTTGTTTTCCTTTAATTAACCATTAAAATAAAGTCAATTTTATTATTCCACTAACACTTAAAAGGTAAAATCTTAAAATTTTCAAGGTTTTCTTGTAACTTTCCAAATATCTAATTTATAGATTTAAAACTTCAAAAAATGTTTAAATATCCCACTCTTTTGCTTCACGTTCTCAACTACTAATTTTCTCAACTGTTTTGCCACATTTTGCTTTAATTATTCCCTAAAAAACAGTAACCATCTCATTTTCCATTTAACTCCAATCAAGAGGCAATCAAGATCCAGAAGAGTCATTTTTGCTACGATTTATGAAAGATCTAATTGACCATGATTCAAAGCCATTGAACATAGGTATTGCTATAAGCTTTTCTACATTTGGATTTGAAATCAGATTTAACATACATACATACATACATAGAGAGAGAGAGAGAGAGAGAGAGAGAGTTTTGCAAGTTCAATTCCATTCAGTGAAGATGAAGGAAAATGGATAGGGAAAAGAGGAAAAAAAGTACGAGAAGGGGAGAGAGGAAAAGAAGAAGGTGTCTTTAATTTTTAACTATTGTTATGGATAGGTCTCTCATACCCAAATAGTATCATCACTTGAAATATGTCTTCTTTTTTTCAGTTTTTTCCCTTGTTGTTGTGCTACTAACTAGATGCTAATTCATTGAATAATATACATCTCTACTGCTTAGAAACACAAATCAATGCCACCACCAATGTCACTTTAATGGCAAGCACTTGAATAATTATTTATTTGTTCTCTTTCATCCTTTTCATCTTCTATCAAATGATACACTTGATTATATTAGAAAATACCAACTAAAGCTATAAATGAGCCGGGCTTTTGGAGGCTTGGGCTTAGCTCTCTTAAGAAATTAAGGGGCTCGAGTCGAGTCTGGCTTTTAGCAAACTTGAATATATGGGCTTGAGCTTGAGCCTGTTAAGGTTTGGAAAGCCTGAGATCAGCTCATTAGACTCATTTAGCTAAATGAGCCGAGTTTGGGCTCAAGCTTGTTTATGTGGAAAAACCTAATTTATCTTCAATCACACATGAAACAAAATATCTTTATTTTTATGTTTTGTTGTTTCGTTAATTGAAACTGCTCTTAAAGGGGAAAAATAGTTTTTGCGAAATCCATGATGAAGTTCTGAAAAGATCGATTTATGATAAAACCTATGGTGAACTTCTAAAAAGATTAATTTATGATAAAACATTATTATTAATATAGATTTAATATATTACACTAATATATTATATTAATAATATTAAATGAGCTCTTTAACAAGTATGTTTGCAAGTCAGCTCGTAAGCCAAAAGAAAAGCTTAGGCTTGGCTCGTTTAACTAAAAGAGCTTGAGTTTGACCTCAAGCTTGACTTGTTTAGCTAAACGAATCAGGCCTCAAATAAGTCGAGCTCCAATAGCTTGCGAGTAGCTCGGCTCGTTTGCTGTCCTAATACCAACATCTCTAAAGAAGGACATCATGATGATTTGAGACAAGCATAATTTTAATTTTTAAATATATTTATTTTTTTATTTTCTTTTTCTATTTCACTATTTTGATTATGATTTCATATTGCAGGTAAGGAAAGAATGAAGAAATTGATTCAGCACATGTTTGGCATTTTTGTTTGTTGTTGACTTTTTTCCCCATACATGCAAAGTTCAACTAGTTTTTGCTTTATTGGTTTTTTTTCTTTTTGAAGTTTTTCTTTAAATTGGAAAAACATTATCTATAAAATATTGAAAGTTTGAAGGGTAGAAATTATGTTCTTTATAACTTAATACGTTGATCTTTTATAAGCCCATAGTTTTTTATGAATACCGCAATATTTAATCCCTAAAACTTTTTGAAAATAGGTTTATAGGTTATTCTCGTCTCCACTAATTTTGTAGTATATTTATTAATACTAACATTTTAAATCTCATTTACATTTTTTTTTTTCCAACAAGTTCTCATTGCCAGATTTCATGGTGGAATATATGTATTAATTTTAAGTCCACTAATACGTTGGTTATCATTTTCCATTTCAATTGTTAAATATATACATATTTATGAATTCATGTATTGTAAATTATAATATTAAATCCCAAATGATAATTTTGGTGTCTTACTTATACCTATTATATATGTACCTATTATATGTATTATATATATATATAAATATATACTATGACTAAGTCTTCAGTTTTTAATTGTTGACAACCAATTCAACTCAATCAACGCTTATAAAACATATTTCGCTTACAAATTGTGTCATTGTACTTAAATCCTAATACTAATAGCATGTTGGTTTCTTCAACAAGGAAATAAAACTTAGCCCATCAATGAGTTTTATCCAAAATATTAACATATTTCTCCTTCTTCTTTTCTATATAGTTTTAATATTTGTATGTTAGAAAACTAAACTTTACAACCTAATAGATTTAGTATAATTCCATAGATTGTGGTATTTTTTTCAATACTATGTTATATAAATTATTGCTTATTTTAAGATATTTATAAAAAGAAAATACTGTGTCCTTGACTCTTTTGAAACTTGCTAATAGGTTATGCATTGTAATAATGATGAAATTAGAAAATTCAAGATTTGTGATTTGGATTATTTGATATTTTGAAACAATTTCAATGTTAAATTTTCCTTTAGAATAATACACCGAAAAGTTATAATGTTTTTGAGGTTTTCGAGTGGTTAAAAAGAGGTGGTAATAAAGTTTAGAAAAGTGGGTTAATAAAGTTTTTATGAACACATGTCAATAAGAGGTTTGTTTAATTATAACTCAAAAAAATAAACTTAATCTGAGGTTGTGATCCTTTTCTACGCATATTACTATTACGCTTACGACTGATTAAATATCACACACATGTTTCTCTCTCCCCAAAATATTATATCTTGATTTCCACAACATAAGCCAGCAACTTGAGCTCGATCAGGATGCTCTAGAGGCCGTGATCACTGCCGGTACCTCCTCAAATGCCTCTACTGCATCCCCTACAGGCGAGCCACTGTCTACCGTGGTTCCAAACTTAAAAATAAAGCCATCCTGGACTGCAAGCGAGCCATTGCATTGAATATCGACGACAACGGAGGCTATTACGGTCTCGCTGAATCTCATCATGCACTAGGACAGTGCCCTGGAGATTAAACCTAATGTTGTTTATTTCTGGTCTTTATGGTTCGGATGTTGACGCTTATCTGGACGATGAGGATTTCCAGCAATATGATGAGGGATTTGCAGATAGATACCTACTCTCTAAATAAGCACATGAAGGATTAGAGAGTGCCGGAAGCGGTTTCGGTTCTGTTGAATGTGAATTTGCGGGGTGCTGAAAGGACAAGTGAAAAAATTGAAATCAAGGAGATGCCAGGGGAAGGAGAGGTTGTGAAGATCAACGAAAATGTGTCCCTACACAACTTCTTTTTTGTCTTTCCTGAAATTGCTAGATTCATCCAAAAGTTTAATGTATGTAGGTGCTTATGTATTATCTATCTGATGTAGGATCGTTGCTGCAAACAATAGAAAATATTGAATTACAACTGATTTGTTTGCCAAAAAGAACTTCGGTGATGTTTTGATCAATATGATAAGTAGCTACTTTGTCCACAGTTAGATTTGAATATGTGAAATTGTGAATAACTTGTTTGCTTGGAGAATGTCAAATTGGGAAATCAGGACTGTAAATAAATTCTAGACAGATTTTAGGTTAGAAGTATGGTGACAATGGACGCAATATTCCATATAGAACTAGTTAGCAATCAGCTATTAGCAAAGGAAATAAAAAGGATGGATATTTGTTGCATTTTATGTACAATTTTGTGATTGTAGATGATAATGATGTGGTCAATATATTTATTAATATGGTCAGTATTTTTTACGAGGAGGGTAATGATGGTGTAGTCAATATTGAAAATTTAATAGCTTTAAATTAATGTTTTTTATGGAATTTTTTAGTCAAGTTAATAAAATGACTTTTTCTTTTTCCTTTCTGAATAACATTTAATGTCACTCAATAGGATTCTTTTTTAATATTTTTTTTCTTTTTGGCAGCTTTGTACGCCATAAGGCAAAAAGATAATAATTAATCAGTTATCATTTGAAAAATACAGAATTGAGCTGCATCGCTCTTTTTTTTAACCCAAATTTTGAATTACACTATTAATTTCAATTTATTGGATGTCATTTACTAGGTATTCTTAGAATCAATAGATATTTGAAGATCACACTCTAGTATTCGTGTGTGAATCAATGTTTTTGTGATAAAACTCTAATTAACCTATTGCATCAGTTTAGAATAAGAGCCGCATTTGCTCTTGGATTGTGATGGCACCTCGCAAACAAACCAATCAACAATGTGTAATGGATGAGATCTACGATTGTGATGATCTAGATTGGAGGATTAGATAGATGATTGACGAACAACTAGATGCAGCATTGGAACATCGATTGGGTATGGTTGTGGATCGATTAACTGAGAGGATGGGTATTTTGATATGATACCAAAGGAATTTTAACCTAGTATTTGAGATAAAAAGAGGAAATTCCTGAATTTCATTTTTATGAAAACCCACTTTTTGAGGATGAAGAGGAGGATGAAACTATTTTTAAGATTGATGATGAACCAATCTTTGATCTTTATGATGATGAAGAGAATAATGTTTTAGAGGTTGTTGCTAATGAAGGACCAATTTTTGATACCAAGTATGTTGAAGAAGATATAGGGGATTCAGATGTTGTTTTTGCTCTAATGGATAAAGAGGTCAATAGGGAGATAGCAATACTTAAGAAGGATCAACATGACATATTTGTGTGGTTAATCTCAAGTAGTTCTTGCATGGCATCGTGAAAATTCGAGGTCGAATTTTGTCCAACCTAGGTGGAATGATGCAATTAAAATATTTAATGATGTGGTCAATACATTTTATTAATGCGGTCAATAATTTTTATTAGGAAGGTAGTGATTGTCACGCCCCAACGGGTACCCTAAACGTGACAGCCCGCCATACACAATATTAAAACTTGAGAATGACTATCTTAGTCACTTGGAAGCTTTCATATTGGTACAAGGCATACGTTCACAACAAAGGGAGACCGGTAGAGTTATGCATTTTAAGATAATGGCAGCGGAACATACTAAATAATACTTAATGTATTTCATTGAAATATAAAGTCTTACAACTTTTATGGGGGTATTCCCTTAGTAAGTCTCCATAGTAACAAAATCTCACTAAAGCAAATAACTAAAACTAGAAGATTTTAGAAGAAATCTAATCTAAGATTTCAAAACAGAATTTCTCCAAAACTTCCCAAAACATAGACTATACCCAGATGATCAAGGTGGTATCGAGTACAAAACAAGGATCCCGCAACATCAAAAGTCTATTGAGGAGTAAGCATGACTAATTTAGTGAGATAATCCTTACGTAAAAGTACTCATAACAAGCGTTCAACCAAGTTTATTAAACAAGCATATGAAATGCAATAATCATATGATCAAAAAATACATACGATTATCCGGTTTCGTATGTGTGATGGATTTACCCCTCTACTGGTGGTTAGAGAATGATTTGAATTGGGCCCCAATTGACCTTCTTAAAATTTTACACGCTTCTTAGGGTTTTAACGAACCGTACTACTAGTCTCTGGGGTTTCCTTACCCAAAGCGATCGATCCCGTTCGGCTACAACTTGAGGTTGTATTTCTCGAACGTCCTAATTCCTCAAGATGTAGCTATGCAGCTTACCTTTCCTGTCCCACACTGAAGAGTAGTAGCAGAAATGCGAAATGATATTTTAAGTAATATGCATGAACAATATATTTTAAGGGAATTTCCAATCCAACATTAATTCATTTAAAATGATCAATCAATATATTTGCACACATAGCAACATACATAAAGGCAATTATAATAATCAACAAATTGGGCTCCGATATACATATCGTTCATTGATCACACATAGAAATTCACATATATAACTTCCATGCTGACCCACATGCATATCAATTTTTATCTTTTCTTAACATCTAGGGCTCGATTCTACAAGCATATATGTGAATACATAAAACATAAAGGAAACTCACTCGTACATAGTGATCTTCTATCAATTAAAGTAATCCTCGAGAAAGAGAAGATCTTGGTCCGCGTCACCTAAACAAAAGAAATACCCAAAATAAGTATTTCATTCAAGATCTACTTAATTTTTCTAATTCTATCTTATTGAATTCGTTAAAATTCGCATGAATGGAAATTACAACTTAAAATGGCCATAACTTGCTCATTTTAACTCGAAATTTCGCATATTATATACCGATTTCTACCTAGTTGAAAAGATCTATCTATTTCTAAGGTTATTTTTATCAAAGAAGCCATTTGGGTCTCGGAACAGTGACGTACAGATTCATCACGAAAATTCCAGATTTCAAAACTTAAGATTTCAAACTTTTCTTCATCCAAAAATTTTTGTACCAAAATATAGATATTAATATAGTTGGAAAAATCGTTTGAACATGTATATATTGACTGATATCATAAGCATGAATTTAGTGAAGTTGTCCTAACAATGATTTTTGTAAAATAAGGTGTTCTAAAAGTTGGAGAAGTTATGCTTTGAAAAAGTTTTATTTTAGCTTTGTTGGAAAAGTTCTTGGATTATTATAAGTGAGTATTTTCCTCTTTTTAACTTTATCTATCCTTTGAAAACAATTCAAATTTTCCAAAATAATTTTAGTCTTTTAAAATTCCTACAACTTTATTTCTAGGAGTTAAAAGTGTAGTTTCTAAATGTATTCTTGATAGTGACAAAAATTTCTTAAAGTTCACTTGTTCTTAGTTTTTCCTAAAGTAAGTTTTACTTTAACAAGTAATAATGATTTCCTAAGTTGTTTACTAATTTTATTCCCTAAGAGAAATTTATTTTCTTAAAAAGAGAACTTATTGATTCTTGCTAAACTTGTTTTTCCTTAGTACTTTAGAGTTTTGATGAACTTTCACAAATAAGTTTAAAGAAACTTTTGCTAAGCAAGAATTTGAAATCTTAAGTTTTTAAAGAAAACTTTTCTATTTTATCATCTTTGAAAGGAGTATGTGTGAAAATTTACTTTATGCATCCTTTGTTAAAACTCTAATGTACCATTATTACTAAGACTTGTTATGAGTTTACTTAAATTTTTGGAAAAGATTTGTGAAGGTAAAACTCTTAGTTTTTAATGAAAATCTTCTCCTTAAGTAACCAAAGTTTATTTTTGAAAAGAGTTCATAAAAAAAAATATTTCCTTCATATTTTTATTGAGGCAATATCAATATGCCCATGCATGAACATGAATATATAGTCATGAGAAATAAAATCAATATAACATAATGAGATAAAATATATGTAATAAGAGCATAATAGTAAGGTTAACTATTAAGAGTCTTAGCTTCACCAATGCAACTCGGGACTAAGAATAGACTAGTTCCAAAAAGAAAAGAAAGAAAGAACATCGTTTTGACTTGATAAGGATAAGTCTAAGACTAGAAAGACTAGTCTCAATAATTTGCATGAAACAAGTAAATAAATAAATTGCTAAGCATAAATAAATAAATAAATGTTATGTTAGTGAGCTCATATGCTCTATGAAATATATATACATAATATTATATAGAAGTTAGATTAGAGCAAATAATAATAACAATAATAAAAATAACATAATAATAATAATAATAACATAATGGAAAATTTAAACATGAACAAAAACAAAACATTAACATATTGTTGCTTCTTTAACTCTGATGAGTTTAAGAAATATACACTAAGCTCATGCTAAGTTATATAAACATGATGAGTGTAGGTAAGGAGTTTTACCTAAAGTTATGTGTATGTTGAAGAGGAAAAGAAGTGGTTATAGTAATATGTAGCAAATGGTTTTGTGGAGAGAAGAGAGAATTTTGGAGAGAATTTAAGAGAGAGAGTTTTATGGAGTGATTTTGGTAGAATTTTAATAGGAAAAAGAGTTGTGTGAAAGAATGAATGAGGAATGGGGTATTTAAAGAGTTTTGGAATGAAAATTAGATGTAGTTAAACAAAATGAAAAAGAAAATAAATTGAGAGTGATGAGAGAGAGAGGGTGGATGGAAACTTTGGGATTGGGAGAGAGAAATTGATTAACTTTGTTGTTTTGTAATGAAAAGAAGTAATGTGTAAAGTGTGATATGATTAAAGTTGTATGAGGAAGGTAAATTGCAAGGTATAAGTATGGTAGTGCGTAAGAGTAGATTGTAAGAAAAAGTAGAGATAGTGAAATAGTAATAAATAGTAAAAATAGTATTATGAATAGTAGACTAAACAATTAAAATACCGGTAGTAAAGAAAATACGCGTAAACGGGCTATACTTGATATTTCTAGTTATCGAAAAATTCTAAAACTGATATTTTTGAAAACCTTATATTCTTACAAGTCTAATAGTATTGCCGAAATATTTTCATTATCCGATGTACCAAGACACGGTTTTTGAAAACTGATCCCATTCGGATCCGAAAGACATTAGAAATTTGCGAATATGATATTTTTAAGCTTTCCTACATTATTACGAACTATTATCCATAATTATCTCAATTTCGTTGTTTAGGGGTTAAGAACACGCAATTGTCGAATTTAGATTCACTAGACTAAACATAGAACTAGGTTAACCTTAGGGTTCCGGTTTGACTTCTAATTCTTAGGGTTTACTATCAAAAAATCTAGGGGCTTACAATGATGGTGCAGTCAATATTAGAATTTTAATAGCTTTCAATTGATGTCTTTAATAGAATTTTTTAGTTAAGTTAATAAGATGATTTTTTTCTTTTTGTCTTTTTTCCTTTTTGAATAAAATTTAATGTTATTTAATGGAATGTCTTTACTTTTTGAATCACATGGTAATATCATTCAATAGGATGTTTTTCCTTTCTGGATAACAATTAATGTCAATCAACATGATTTTTTTTTTTTTTTAGTATTTTTCCTTCTTGGCAACTTTCAGGTTTGTTTATAAATGTATGCCATAGCACAAAAAGATAATAGTTAATCAATTATCATTTGAAAAATACAGAATTAAGTCGACTCGCTCTTCTTTTTATCTAAAGTTTGAATTACATTGTTAATTTCGATTTATTAGATATCATTTACCTAGCTATTTTCATAATTAATAGGTGTTTGAAAATCACACTCTGATATTCGTGCACGAATCAATGGTTTTGTAATAAACCCTAACTAACCCTTTGCATAAGAACCAGTGCTAAATTAGCTTTTTCTAACTTCTCGTAGAACTTTTCCTCTTTTCTTTTTTACTTTTAAATCGACTTTGGTTATTCATGCATCTTTTTTTTTTTTTTTTTGTTCTATTGAAAACGAGTTCTATAAATAATATTGAAAAAAGATTATTTTGAAAACTTATGATAAAATAGAGATCTTAAAAGGGGAGTAATAAGATGCACATGTGATTCTTTAAGAATCTCATGGAATTTGGGGAAAAAAAAAAAAAAGAGAAAACGAGTAAAAAAAAAAAAATCCGAGATTCATTGGGCAAAAGGAAAAAAGGGGAAAGAAAACACCAGACTATGGCATATAAATGAGAGGCTATTTTATTTCCTATTCCCGCGCATTTTACTTTAATAGTACAGACATCTTTCTCCCCTTCAACAGAATGAATCAGTTTCAAGTTTCAACATGGACTGCTACAGCCAACAACTAGAGCTCGGTCAGGATGCTATGGAAGCTAGCGATTACGGTAATGCCATCTGCCACTACGCGGCAGCGATCTCCGGCAGTCTGTAAGCGAGCCGCTGTCTACCGTGCTTGCAAACTTTACAATAAATCCATCCTGGACTGCAAGCGAGCCATCGCACTAAATATCGACG
Organism: Combretum micranthum; assembly: GCA_024138025.1. Classification (NCBI taxonomy): domain Eukaryota; kingdom Viridiplantae; phylum Streptophyta; class Magnoliopsida; order Myrtales; family Combretaceae; genus Combretum; species Combretum micranthum. The sequence goes on along the minus strand of JAMXBD010000490.1, from coordinate 610,957 downwards.
ACAACGAAGGCTATTATGGTCTCGCTCAATCTCATCGTGCCCTAGGACAGTGGACTGAGGTCTTAAAAGCTTGCAAGCGGGGCCATGAGATTGAACCTAATGTTGATTATTTCTAGTCTTTATGGTACAAGGCTACGAATAAGGTTGTCAAGGAGGTGCCAGGAGGAGGAGAGGTTGTGGAAAGCAAGGAAAAGGTGTGCGTACATAAATTCTTTTTCCTCTTCCTTGAAATTGCTAATTACCTGATTCGTCGAGAAGTTTAATGTAGTTGTGGTTATGTATTATCAATCTGATGCGGGATCGTAGTTGTAAATCATAGGAAAAATTGAATTCCAGCTGATTTGTTTGTGAAGAAGAACTTCGGTGATGTTTTGATCTCTATGTTAAGTAGTTATTTCGTCAATAATTAGATCTGAATATGTGAGTAACTTGTTTGCTTGGACAATGTCAAGTTGGGAAATCAGGATTGGAAATAAATTCTGGAGAGATTTTAGGGTAGATTGTGAAGTATGGACATGTCTTGATCATTAACCGTCCAAATTCCACATAGAAGTCTCTTGTTTTCTGTTTTGGCTGGTAATATTTTTCTTTGATAAATTCTTTTAGCATCTCTTTTCGAGAACTAGTTAGCAATCAGCTATTTGCAGAGGAAATAGGAAGGAGAAGCACAATTTTCATATGGTCTAACTTTTCTCTTTCTTTTTTGCACTTGTGTAATTGTTTGTAGTAATAAGGAAGATATATGGCAATAAATAAGCGCTACTCTGCCCTTTTCAGAACCTAAATAACAAAAGAACCCACTTGTACTGAAGATTTATGAGGGTTTCATGACACTTGTGGTTTTACTTGATTGTCATTATTATTTTTTTGCATCTTGTTCGAAACTGTAATCAGAATGAGGATCAGGCTAAAGGTCGTGATGAGGATATGAAATATGGAAGAGAAGTTGGAGCTGATTTTCCAGGGAAAAAGTCAGCAGAGTTGATTGAAAAAGCCGCTTCCATGGTAAAATGGGCAAAATCTTCTGAGGAATTTGAGCAACTTGTTGACATTCTTCGTGAAGCTTTGACAATAATATTAGAGGAAATTAACAATATTGGGAAATCCCTCAAGCAGCTGGAGCACTATAATTCGGAGTTAGATGCAGAACATCTAAAAAAGGGTATTTTATAAATAGACGTATCTCTGGGTATATTTTGCTTGTATTCCTTGTCAAGATTATGTTGTTGGCTGCACTTGAAGCTGATCTTAAAATTCATCGTTTGAACAAGAAATGAATGTTTCGAGCAACATTTGTATTAGGTGGCCTTGGAACATCATGCAGAATCATTGAGGAGAAACCAAAAAAATTCCAAGTAGATTGTGGCAGAAATGCCCTTACATAAACATTGTTATGTTATATTGCAGGCACTTTGGAGTAAGCCTGAGTGTTTATCATACTAAAGGAGTATACCGATGCCCTGGAGGAAGCAGAAAAGTACATCAATCTTGATCCTATTAACCCAGAGGGATATGCATTGAAAGATGCCATCCGAGTGTTTATGGACAAGGCAGAAGAAGCTGTGGAAACATTTATGAAGGGACTCAAATACAATCTAACTAAAATCATTTTGCATGGTCGCATACAATGATATTTGCTTGATCAATGAAAACCAAAATTGAGCCTTTGACTTATTACATTGAATCAATCATAATAGTGAAATGCTCACATATCCTCCTTTTTTGACAATGCAGGCTTGGTGCTCCTGAAGTCTCCAAATCGAGTGATAATCCCTATCCCCAGAAACACCTTTAGACAACACTAGATCGCTTTCTCTTGGATAACATACCATTTGTAGAGGTAAACATTGAGAAGCAAGAATCAAAACCGGAGTGGCATGATAAACTGCATAGGTGGAATTTAAAAGTATAGCTCACGGGATATGTGTGCTCTTGTAAAGTCAGGGCAGAGTATGAAGTTGTATTGTCGCAATAAATAGACTGTATGTGTAGCTCATAGTTTGGTTCAACATGGTAGAACCAAGCATATTAGATAGGCATTCCATCAACGAGAAGTATTGGCTGAATGCTTACTGGAAGAAATATAGCAGACGTGTTGGTTAAGAAATACATACTAGATGAGATAATTGGTTCTTGCGTAGAATTAGATGCATAGGATATCGAGAATTTCTTGGCAACTAGTAGGACATAGAACTATGCACACCTCATTGAATTTCTTAACCATTCATGCATAGATCAAATTTAGATAAGCATCATAGCAGAAAAGTTGATATCATCACTTAGAATACTCTAAACCTTATGGTTGTATATGCCGGACTCCTCTTGATATGCACAAAAGAGGATATGACCAAAGTGGGGGATGTTATATGGGGTGAGCCCAGAGCCCATTATGAGTCATCTAATTTTATCCTCTTGTAGCCCTCTGCTATGCCCTTGCAGTCACAAACTTGAAAGAAACTCAGCGCGTACTCTCTAGGTTCCAACTTATCCAATTTTTTTATTCTACCCAAACTGAATAGAAAATTGCACCCCAAAATGCGGTCTACGCAACTCTTCTAATGATTGAGTTTGATTCCCTATCCATTGAAGCACTATGGTTTTATTACACATATTAACCACGCTTTGCTTAAGGAAAAAAAAAATAAAATTCTAGCGTTTGATTTTGATTGACTTATTCTACTTTACTCGCATTAAATCTAAATTACTTTTAGCTTAGATCACATGGTATGACATGAAATACCATAAGAAGATTGAGAAAACGTATTTAGTTATAACTACAAGGTTATTATCTTGTCCTATCATATTTTTTGCCCTTTCAAGTGTTCCAATTCAAGTTTTTGTTTGGCCATCTTCTAGTACTGATTTAGTCCCTTCTTTCTTCTACAGTTTCATATAATGTAGCTGAACTTGATCGTTTCTTCCTTATCTATATATTTAAATGTTCTTTATTGGTGATAACAGTATGTATTTTGCTCATGTTAAATGCTTGTTAGAGATTCTCCACCTTATTGAATTTGTTTTGGAGCTTTGGCATTTTGTCACTATCTCATTTGTAACATGCATAAGTATAATGAAATTAGTTAAGGGAGACATAGTTACTCATAATATAGCTCATTAGGCCTTATAATAAACTATTATTATTAGAATTCATATAACAAATCATAGGAAATAACCATCTCTAAAATGTTTAAGATTAAAGTTACAAATCATATAGTCTATATAGTTATTTGGAAAAACTACAAATACACCCCTTTTGCTTCATATGCACTTAGATACGTTTGGTATGCAAGAATGAACCAGGAAAGGAATCATGATTCTAGTTCTATTCTCATTCCCATGTTTGGGAGCAATTTTAAAAGCCATAATCATGATTCTTGGGAATGGTTGATTCCAACTTTGAGGGGAATTCAATTTTGACTTTAAGAAGGGGAATTGTGATTCTATTCTACCCTTATTAATGTTAATTATTTAAATTACCCGTTTATCCAACCATAAATATATTATCTATAATTATTATAAAGGGTTTCTTTTATAAATAAACAATTCATTCCATTCCATTGCATGAATGTACCTAAATATATGAATCGATTTCATAATCCCTTACTCATTCCTCTCGATTCCAATCTATTCAATGTATCAAACGTAACATAGCTCCTTATCTTTGAAATAAAGTATTTATGCTTAAAATCTTAGTTTATGCATTTTTTTTTTTTTTAACTCATTTATTTGTGGAAAAATATTGCACTTAAATAACTGTTGTCATGTTATATTGCAGCCATATAGCAGTGCTGAGTGTTATATCAGACCCAGGGAGTATACTAATGCCCTGCGGGAAGCAGAAAAGAACTCTTATCTTAATCAAATGTGTGATTGTAAAATGGTATTTTTTTTTTTTTTATCAACGAAAACAAAATTGAGCCTTTGACTTGTTTTATTGAATCCATCACCACAGAAATGCTTAGAAGTCCTTTTTTCCTTTCTTTCTTCTTCTTCTTCTTCCCCTTTTTTTTTTTTTCCTTTTATTTATTAATGATGCATGTGATTATTTCTAGCCCCAGAGAACACATCTAGAGAAACCAAATTGAGATTCTTTTTGCTTGTTACTCGAGACTAACTTCATTTTGCACCAATAAAGAATCCATTTTGAAATTTTAGCTTATTGAAACATTGTTTTTTATAATTTTGATGCATATTTGAAAATTTATTTGTAAGCTATTGTATAGAATAGCATGCGCAATGTAAATTATCAATTTTTTCTGTTGTAAATATAGGTAGTGTATTTTAAAATGAAATGATTTTACTTTTGTCTGAAATTGCTTAGAGCCACATCTTTGCCTTAATTTATTAACCAATTCTTTCTTATGCGCCTTTAAAATGCATGTGGAAAGGGCTGGCTTGAATGGCTAAAAGTTTCAATCTAGTGCAAATTGGTCTCGTCCACCACCCACCCACCCCCACCCCCCCCAGAAAAAAAAAAAAAAAAGCCTTGATAGGACTATTATCCACTGCTATACTTGTTTATCTAGATGACATTATTGTCAGATCTAATGATTGCAAAAGAACTAGGATGTCTTTACTTGTGGGTGTTGTATGTCCATGCTTCAGCCTAGAGAAGAGCATTTTAGAGCTGTAAATGAAACACGGCAATACCTGAAAAGAAGCCCATGGAAGGGAATTTTGATTTAAAATGGGAGGATATATTGAGTTAGAGGCTTATTCAGATGCATACTACATTAGCTCTGTCTACTTTGTATGTTTTACATTTCTTAAATGTAGTCTTGTAGCATAGAGGAGCAGAAATCAAAGTGTTGTGGCATGATCAAGTGCAGAAGTGAAAATCATAAGTGTGGCTCAAGGGATATTTGGGCTTTGTGGATCAAAGTAATTCTTAATGACTTTGAAGAAATTAAATCTAGCTTATAGTGTGCAGATCCTTTTTGTTAATTTCTCTCCTAGCTTATGCTTTGTTTTGTGTTGAAAAGGTTTGTACCATGGGTTCACTTGATCAAGGAAAGCAAACTGGACTTTATCTGTTCTATTGAATCAAATGTTCTTCTTTTCCTTTTGCTTGTTCCTAATGATTGATGCTCTAGTATAACCATGGGACGGCTCCCAACCTTGATGATAGGAAATTGAAAATATTTGCCATAGAAATTGTCTTTTGCATACTTACATATTAGGATTTAGAGTTCAGCATGAAAAATGCAATCAATGCAGTAATCAGCTCCCGCATTATACTGTATGCATATAATTCTTGGTACACTGCAATGTGTCAACACCACCCCACCCACCCACCTTTGAAACAATAGTATATTAACACAACATAAAGTAAAGGCAAAGACTCTGCCGACACAAGTAAGGAGGCTCGAGGGCCCTTTAGAAAATAACAAACAGGAGTATTTTTCACCTAATTCTAGAAGATGATGAAAATATTAGCATTAAAGAATAGCCAAACCACATAGTAGCATGTTGGGTGCAAAATATAGAAATGCTATTGGTGGTTGGAGAAAAAATAATCCAGTAGAGATGTAAAATGAGCAGTATAGCCAAAGGCTCATTACTTTATCGTAGTTTTTTTAATTAATTTAGAATTTGTTTACATTATCTCAATGATAGAAAACATTAAGTCCTTTTTATAGTGATGCAGCCTCCATGAGAAGAACAAATACAAGTACAAAAGGAATCCTAAAAATGACAGCTCATTGATTACTAATCCAATGCAATTGTCATTGCTCAATGCAAGTGGTAATTTTAGATTCATTTACTTCATGCTAAAGTACTCCTTCATTTTCCACCGGAAGCATAATTTTCTTTGTAAGTAATTTATCCACTTACGGTTGCTTCACGTTAAGGAAATTCAATGCCAAATGTATAATAAAATTGCAAATTATATTTTTTTAATAGGCAATGCAATATGATTATACCAAAGCATCTTTGGAGCAGTCAAGTGGAGATGCTTGCTACTCAAATTGTCTTTGCATACTAAAGATTACCTGAGATTTAGATTTACTAATTATGAAGCATAATTCTGCATAAAATTCAATTGATTTAGTAGGCAGGTCTTACATAGAATTGTACGCATAGCATAGGAGATATAAATTTTCTTGGTTCACTACAATACGGCAACATGAATTTTGGCGGGATTCCAAGCTACATAATAGGATCACATGGACCATTATGCAGCCAGTGAATCTGTTTATCCATTTAGGTGAGTTTGCTTCTCTATTGTTATTGTATATGTCGACTACTCTTTGTATACAAAAAGAGAATATGACCAAAGTGGGGAAGTATTTTCCCAAGGTGAACCCTTTTAGTCATTTACTATTGTCATCTTATAAGCCTTTGCGTTGCCTTCACGGTCACGAGATTGGAAAGAACACACACTGTGGGGCTATCAGGGTCCCAACTTGTCTACTTCAATTTTTGATCATGATGATGTAAGTATGCTTTCTACCTTTTTTTTCTGAAGAAAAAATCCTCTTCTCCTTCTATGTGTGTTCATAGAATCGGACTAAATCAAACACAAAAGTCATGCCGAAAGTGGATGGAAGTTTCAATGGAGGACTACACTCAAATCATCAAGTCATCTAATTTAACAGTGGTCAAGTACCTAACACTTGACCATGATGAAAATTATTTTTCTACCAAATTCTTAAAACAAGTAATCTCTAAACTTCATAAACATTTCAAAAACCGGTTACCATATGATCTAAAATTCCATTAATTAGTAAAATAAAAAAGAAATAGTTCCTACATTACTTAGAAAGAAAAAAAAATGCTAGGTAATTTTACATGCAAAGACCTTATAAAGGAACACTAATGTGTTTGATACCATATATAATCAAAATTTAAGATGTAAGGTTAACGACTCTTTTCTTATAAATCTTCACATAATTCACCTTGAGTTGTAGAATGACTTAAACTAAAATGTAAATTGATCCCCAAAATGCGGTCCTATGCAATGCTACTCGATTAATGATTGAGTTTGACTCTTAATCGTTGAAGCAATTTGGTATATTCCATATATGAACTAGACTTCGTTTTTTTTTAAAGGAACTAGCTCTATCTTGCAATTTTATTGATTATTTTACTTTATTCACATTAAATCTAAATTACTTTTAGCTTAGATCATGGTGGATATATGAACCACCATATAAATTAAAATTATGATACAATTAAACACAATTACCTTATTACTTGATTACCTATGTTCTATATTCAATTTTATATGCTTTTAACAGAATCACGAATTTGATACGAAAAGATAAAATAAAAATAAAAATAATAAAAAACCACATAAATCAGTCACTTACACAAAGCGCGAGCCCTAAATTTTGAGCTACACAGGACTTAAAACATAGCCACCTAATGAAAGCTATTTGTCCATTTTGGTTATTTAATTTTCATTGGCTCTTCATTTTTCGAACAATTCATGCATTCATACCAAAGTATTGTAGTTTTTTTGAGGTAAGCCCATCAAGTCGTTTATTTTGTGTCATCTTCGTAGTCTTTGCCCTACGCTTACGTTCATGGCCATGACTCGTGAGGTTGCAAAATACATTCGCATCCTAAACACTTGATCATGATGAAAAGTACTCCTTTCCTTTAACCCTAAAGAATAAATCCACATCTTCATCAAGGGCTTTCCAATAAACTGATCATGATGAAAAGTATGTTTCAATATAAGTGTTTGCATCATTAATAACTTAAAACAAAATTCATTCTTTTACTTTTTTTTTTATAAGAAAAAAATTGAAAATCTTGGAATTAAGTCGGATAGGATCATGTTATGGGTTCCTTAAAACCCTGTCGAGTCGACTTTTGGAAATGATAAAAAAAATACCCGATAGGATTTTTTTGGGTTCTAGGACACCTCATTAAGAATCGAGTCAAGTTCAGGTTTCAAAATACCTATCCCAAACCCTCCCTAGTTGCATTCCTAACTTAACCATAATTCGCGGTGTTTTAAAAGCTATTTTCCACTTTGGTGATTTCTTTTTCTTATTCTTTATTTTTCTAAATAATTTGTGCATAGATCTAATTTAGACAAGTGCAATGAATGATCTAACTTTTTAATTGTATATGGGGAGGGAAACCGCTATTTTTTGCACAGAGGACATGACAAAGTGAGAAGTTTTTTAAGGTAAACCTATTGAGTCCTCAATTTTCACTGTCTTGTATGCCTTTTGCCTTGTTATTGTCACAATGTTGGAAAAACAACACTTACATTGTTGACTATTGAATTTTCCAACTTATTCGGTTTCCTGATTCTACCTATGATTTAGACAGTACTATTATACTTCCATGAAGATTGGTAGTGGTTGATAGCTAAATGTCTTGGCATGGTTATCAAAATCGCGAGCCAATTCATACATTTCTACGAGTTTATAAGTTGACGTCATTATTTCATTTCAACTCATATATAAAATCGTTTTTTGAGTAAGCTCGTGTAGACTCATGATTCGACATAGTAAAATCAGTAGTGTAGTAATTTTATACATTTTTATTCTATTTGAACTTTAAAAAAGCAAGTAATTCAATATGTTTAAATATTGGAATTTTTGGTTTAGTTCTTGATGTTTATCTTAAGATAACCTAATTTTAGATTTTTTTTCCTTTTTTTAGAGGGTTATTTTCTTCTAGGATGTATACTTTGATATATTTTGATTGATTAGAATGAAAATTGAATAAATATATAAAGTGTTGTATTTTACCATTTTTTAAAAATTTGTATATATAGTATCATAATTTAATGATTTTCATGTAAATCTATATTGAACATGCAAATGTTCATTCTTTGTAAAACTAGCTGTCCACACATAATAATTTGAATTATTTGCAATACTTCTTAATAATTGTAGATTGTGAATCATTAGTTAATGTAAATAATTATTGTAATTATCAGGATTGTATTAAACATATTAACGAGAGTATGTGAATTATGATCGGTTAAACTTAAATTATGGCTATATGTAACTAAATTAATATTGAATTCTTTATTTCATCATTTATTAAAAGTTTTATAGTACAGTAAGCAAATATATAGTTTTTACAAGCAAATTTATAGTTGTAGAATTTTACAATTCTACTTTTGATTCAATGGACCCCTAGCGATTCTAGATAAAATTTTGAGTTTAATAAGGTCATATGACAAGCATGCTTTTCTAAAGTGTATCCCTAAATAAAAATTCTCTTCTTCATCTGGAGTTCTTCATTGAATTGGACTTAATTGTGCATTCTTTACATTGTGATTCAATTCAAGATTGTCAAATCAAGTAGATTCGAAACGGTTCCACTTATCACCATAGCAACAAGAATATGCAAAAATAGGGAATGTGAAATGAAATATTAGACGAAGAAAGTGAAATGGTATACAAATTGATGTCTATTACGTTGAGTTATTTATACTGTTCACTATATAACAATTCCAATCTATATGTTTTACACAAACACTAAATATAATAAATAAACATATCTTCACATCCCTCAAGTTGGAGCTTTTCGCAAGCCCAACTTGATTCGTATCACTTGTAATTTGGTAGCCTCTAATAACTTAGTGAAATGTTTGCCACTTGGTACATAGTTGAAACATACGTAGAGAAAGAAATATTGATTAAGTATAGTCACGAACAAAATGCAAATCGATGCCTATATGCTTTGTTCGACCATGCTACATTAATTTTTTACTATTTACAACATAGATTAGTTATCACAATACAACAACACCAACAAATCCACTGGAATATATAAGTCGTGCAAAATATAAGATATTCCACAGTAGCTTTCTTTATTTGTAGCAGCAAGTGCATGATTCTTTATTTTTGTTGTTAACATCAGTAGGTTGCTTTTTCGTTTTCCATGAAACCAAACTACTCCTAAGAAAACGCGAAACCCATATACAAATTTTCTATCAAGATTGGAAGAATCCTATTTGGAAACAAAAAACCATAAAAGCCAAAGCTTGTTATTGGAAGGATAAAACAAGCCTAAAGTAGAAGAGCCTTTCAAATATTTAAGCAAATGAAACATGGCCTTCAAATATGGGCAAAAAAATAAAGGATAAATGCAAAAATACCCCTGAACTTTAGGAGTGAGGCAGATTGACCTCCTAAACTTAAAAAAGTGAGGTTTTTAACCTCATAACTATAAACAATTTACAAATAAGGACATTATATATTATTCCATCCAAAAAGTACAAAAATCATACTGCTCTAGTACTTTTATGTACAAAAAACATACGGGAATGTACAAAAATTGTATAAAAATAGGATAGGAAAAAAGGACGAGATGTCCTTATTTGTAAATTGTTTACAGTTATAGGGGGTGAAAAGCCACACTTTTTTAAGTAATGAGTCGTCCACCTCACCTTAAAGTCTAGAGGGTATTTTTGCATTTCCCCTAAAAGAAATTGGCTGAGTCTATGTATTGCACAAGTAATGTCTAGTCTTGTCATGGTAATATAAAGTAATCTATCTACTAGTTTTCGATAGTATGAAGGATTGGAAAGTATATCCCTAGTCTAGTAATCAAGCGCAATTCATTGGGCAAAGGAGATGCAAATGGCTTCACCCTATCATGCCAACATCATGAAGATCATCCAAAATGAACTTGAGATGATTAGCTATCATGCCTTATGCAACCCTTTAAAGTTGTATAACTACAAATTGCATACTAAAGTGTAGGTCTATGCAATGTTGCTCGGTACATGATTGAGTTTGATTCCTTCTCCATTGAAGCAATTTAGTTCTATTCCATATATGAACCACACTTTGCTCAAAAATAATAATAAAGAGAAAAGAAAGAAAGAAATAATTCCAGCTTTCAATTTTGATTAACGTATTCTACTTTATTTCCATTAAATCGAAATTAATTTTAGTTTAGGTCACAAGCTACAACATGAAACACTAAGTTACAATTATATCATCAATGAACATGATTAGCGATTACCTTATAACTT